>JAJMAI010000014.1:0-303893 GCA_030572515.1 Yamadazyma trypodendri | reverse complement strand
CTACACTGGTTGAGAACTTTGAATGTCGCTGCGACATATTCTCGTTTGGGGAGGTGCGTTATTTTCATGGGATTAACTGTACCAGTGTTATAGCGTTTTTTGGTGTGCACGAGAAAGCTAAAAATTTTCTCGTTCTTTGCTTGCGTGTAATTTTTTCTTTGAAGGAGAATATATACAAGCTAAATCAAATGTCTTTCACGGCTAATGACGAAGACTTGTTAGACGGGAAATTCTTTCAACCTCAAAACGATCCCGACAATGATATTTTAGATGAGTTTTTGGATCAAAGAGTTTACGATAATACCACGAATTATTCACCCGATAACCTGGAGTTTGCTGAATTCTACCATGATAATGCAATGTTTGACCAAAATAACTATAGCTTTCAACCCCAAATCAAAGAAGAAACAAACATATCTGGCGATTATATCAGTCCCTTGAATGATAATATATCGAATAATTCCAATTCTTTCAATGATGATGAATTTATGAGTAACTCGGATTTCAATGTTGCCCTTAAACCTACCAGTCACACTGAGGAACTCGATGTATTAGATATGCATGTTCCCACCAAAAGACAGACCAATGTGCTCCTGTTCAAGAGCCCTAATGATTATGATTTGCTCAGAGAAGAGATTTCAAAGTTAAATTTCGGTAAACACGATATGAAGGTTGTACCTGACTCCATTGAGATTACAAAAGATTTATTAGACTTTTCCCCAGAAGCTATCAACTCCATGCCATATAAATTATCCTTGTCTGACTTGCCTGACTATTCAAGAGTGGAAACTCAAATAAAGATCAATTTCAACTTGAACCCTCCACCTCCACAAAATTTGATCCATTTGCCTCAGGATTTGATATCAAAGAATAAGTTCTGCTTATCTAACGACTTATCAACTTTGAACCCCTTGATTTTGGAGAATTTACTATATTTGGACTGTTACGTTTTGACTTCTAACTCGAATAAGTCCTGCAATATTTGTTCGAAATGTATCAAAAGAGAACAGAAAAGAGCTTCGAGAAGAAGAATGGGCAGCGACGACAATGAGACACCATCCAATGGTCCTGTCGCAGGAACATCGCAAGACCCGGATCTATCCGGAACCTCCAATAGTATTGTCAAGAACAATCCAAATTCTTGGGCTGATGATACTATGATCAAGAAGGCTATCATTTTCAATTGTAAGGAAATTGTTTCGTTCCCCCCACCTAATGGCTTGAACAACGAAAAATCGTTAGAACTAAGTGCTAGAATCATATGTTACTGCAGACACCATCAAGAAAGTGAAGGTTTCAAATTATTGTTTGTGGTGAAGAACTATGCAGGTGAAGTTGTTGCTAAACAAGTTAGTTCCAATATAATGATCATGGACAGGAAAAAAGCTGTGAACAATACTGCTTCTATGGGAAAACTTTTGAGAACAAACTCCTCGCCACATATAAAGAAAGAGCTACAAGATGGACTTCATCCGATATCTCCAAACTCCATTGACGAATCACTGGATTTAACCACGAATGAGTCCTCAGAGCGTAACTTGAAGCGCAAGAAATTGTCGATAGATGATTCGAGCAACTCAAGCAACAATCCAATGTATAACGGTTCAGTCAACGGTTATAGTCCGATGTCTAACAGCGATACTAATACTTCAGTCAATCATCACCCAACGAAAAACGTTTATCAAAGAACTCCTTCAAGGATACCGGACTCCATCAACTCCAATTTGACCAATTCCCCCACGATATTGAGGATAATACCAGCAGAAGGTCCAATTAGAGGTGGAATTGAAGTCACGTTATTGGGATTCAATTTCAACCCCAACTTGTCTGTCAAATTTGGAGCTAATTCTGCTTTGGCAACTCATTGTTGGTCCGAAACTACCATAGTCACATACTTACCACCTGCATCCCAACCTGGACAAGTTTTAGTGAGCTTTGAAGAGCATGAAAACACCCTCTCCAATCTGCAACAGCAAATCTTCACTTACACTGATGATACTGACAAACAGTTGATTGAATTGGCATTGCAAATAGTAGGACTTAAAATGAATGGTAAATTGGAAGATGCAAAAAACATTGCTAGGCGAATTGTTGGTAATGACACCAACACCAATTCGAGAAGCAGCTCAAGCAATAATAGCCCAGCAACTTCGACGGCCGGTACATCTACCTTGAATCAATCCAACGTGTTGGAATGGTACAATAATGCACAGGATATTGTCTTCAAACTCACAAAGTCCAATTATTCAACAGAAGACATATTGATTAACTTTTTGAACTTGGTCGATTTACCTAATTGCCCTATCGTGATACCTAACTGGCAGTTGAGTAACAATGAAGGACAAACCTTATTGCATTTATCGACCATCAAAAACTACAACAAACTCATAAAGTTTTTGATGAATCATGGATGCAAAATCGATTTACAAGACAACCAAGGTTTGACACCCTTGTTTTATGCTGGTATAAATGGACAACGAGACTTAATTGATCTTTTTATCAATTGTGAAGCTAATTGCAATTTAAGATTAAGCAATGATAAGACAATAAAAGACTATTGTGACTTGAATGTTATGGACCTTTTTGAAAGTAACTCATCCAACCACTTGAACAAATCTAATAGTATTGATTCATTGAATTCAATGTTTGAAGTTAAGGGGTTGCATGTGAGTAAAATGGTCCCAGAACAATTACATAATGACTCGGAATTTGCAGATTCAGAGTACAGTGGTGATTATAGTGATGGTGATTATGATAATGAAATTGATGACGATTATGATGAAGAAAGCTTAGTTAATGATGGACGGGATCCTCTCGATATAACGAATTATGAAATGGAGGATGCAGAAACGTCTCGTGAAGCAACACCTTTCACTGCTGAGGACCAGAATAGCTCTACTGCTCCTACTGGTATTTGGCAAAAGGTTAAGAAAGTCTTTAATGCTTCAGATGAGGATTTACCTACTTATAATGATTTATTCCCATTCGGGCCATCTTCAGGTTCTAAACCAAAAACCAGGCTAGAACAACAATTGAATCATTTGCAAGAAGATCAAACAGAAGCCTCAAGTTCCCAATCAGGAGCTTCAGAAGTTCGAGAGGATTTATCGGACTCTTCTGAAGACATGGTCATATCTTATATCAACCACCCACGTAAGGCGGTGGAAAACGATAAGATGTTGATATTCTTCTGGGTTCCTTTGCTTCTTGTGATTATATCGTTATTCATCAGTATTTCCATTATTGGTTACAAGTTCGAGTCTATCGAGAACTTCAAGACTTTGGTGAGAGACGGTTTGGGTAATCTTATGGTTGGTAATGAACGGATACAGCGTGTTTTTAGAGACGTGAGAACTTGATGTTCTTTGGGTGCTTTTAATACTTTTATAGCGCAATAAATATTATATCATGTTGTTAATACTTTAGCCACTAACATCTTCACTATTTGTAAGTCGCAAAAAAAAATAAGCATGAAGGTATTTCTTTTGAAGAACGAAAACAGCCCTCAGGACTACTATAGGCAGGTACTATCGCAGAAGTATGAACCTGTGTTTGTGCCGTTGCTAAAACACCGTTTATTCATAGATGAAACGACAGACTTTTTGAATCACCAAATTTTGCATCATCAAGTTCTCATAGTCACAAGTCAAAGAGCAGTTGAATGCCTCCATGAATGCTTACTGTCTGGTAAAGTAACAGAAAACTACAAGTCCCAGATTTTCCAGTTACCCGTGTACACAATCGGACCAAGTACACATCAGTATTTAACAGAAATTGGGTTTCACGATGTTAGAGGACGAGATAGTGGGAATGGACACAAATTAAGTGAGCTCATTTTGCAAGAAGTAGGAGATGAGCTGATTATTTATTTCACAGGAGAGATCAGAAAAGATATCATTCCCAACAACATGTTAGAGGGCAAAAAGGTGTTCAATGAATTTGTGGTATATTCGACCGAAGAAATCGGAAAAGAAGATGTTGTGGAAAAATTAGACCCACACAGCTGGGTGGTGTTTTTCAGCAGCCAAGGTACAAAACCAATTGTTCAGCATATCAAGGGGAAACCATTTAAAGTGGGGGTTATTGGACCCACGACAAATGAATACCTACAAGATAATAATATTACGGCAGATTTGGTTTGCGAGAAACCCACAGCTGATTCCTTGTATCACCAAATAAACCAAAGCATAAAACTGACAGAATCATAGAAGTCAGCAAACAACGGATATATTTAAACAATAAATAAATAGTATAAATTAATATGTTGGCACAATCTCACACCATGACAACATTGGCCATAATACCAAACATAAGAACAACAACTCGAAGCAATCATCTCTTAGAAGATTTGACCACTTTAATGATTTGCTCAACCACACCGGGGTTCGAAAGAGTAGATATATCACCTAATTGATCTTCTTCACCGGCCAAGACCTTTCTCAAAATTCTCCTCATGATCTTACCGGATCTTGTCTTGGGTAAATCATCCACTAATAAGATTAATTTTGGTGCAGCAAAAGGCCCAATTTCTTTTCGAACTGTCAACACCAATTCCTTCTTAACAGCTTCGGTATCATCAATCTTGATGGTGGATTTCAAAGAAACATAGGCTGCAACAGCTTGACCCGTCAAGTCGTCAGCATATCCTACAACAGCTGATTCACCAACCAATTCGTGTTCAATCAATGCTGCTTCGATTTCTGCAGTCGACAACCTGTGACCACTAACATTGACCACATCATCAACACGACCTAAGATCCAGAAGAATCCATCCTTATCTCTGGCAGCACCATCACCACTAAAATAATGATTAGGGTATGGTTTCAAGTAAGTATCGATATATCTGGAGTAATCGTTGTAAATACCCCTGGTGATAGAAGGCCATGCATTTTTAATTGCCAAAACACCTTCCACATCATTTTCAGTCAATTCGTGACCGTTGACTGGATCCAAAATCTTTGGAACAATACCAAAGAAAGGCAATGAACAAGACCCGGGCTTTGTTGGGGTTACACCTGCCAATGGGGACAACAAATGGCTACCGCTTTCAGTTTGCCAGTAAGTATCGACAATATGAGCCTTGCCTCTACCAATGTTATCGTTGTACCAATGCCAAACTTCTGCAGCAATCGGCTCCCCCACGGAACCCAATACTCTCAAACTATCCAATTTATAGTCTTCAATATACTTGGTACCAGCTCTCTTTAATAACCTCAAAGCAGTGGGTGCCACATAGAAGATATTAACCTTGTATTTATCGACAATTTCCCAGTATCTAGAATAGTTTGGATAAGCGGGGGTACCTTCAAAGACAACGGTGGTGGCCCCATTCAATAATGGACCATATACAACATAAGAATGACCCGTGATCCAGCCAATATCACCAGCGGTGAAAAGAATGTCCGATTCATGGACGTCAAACACATACTTAGTGGTCAATAAAGTACCTAACAAATAACCAGCAGTATTGTGTTGGACACCTTTTGGTTTACCAGTTGAACCAGAGGTGTACAATAAGAACAATGGGTCTTCTGAATCAACAGGTACTGGGGGAAAATATGGACCATATTTCTCGATTTCTTCATGCCACCACAAATCTCTGCCAGGATAGAATGGAACATGAGAGTTACCAGTTCTCTTGAACACCAACACATTGGTGACATCAGGACAATGTTTTAAAGCATCATCCACAATCTTTTTGGTCTCAATGGTCTTTCCCCCTCTTTTAGACTCATCAGCAGTGATAACAATCTTAGAGTCGGCGTCCAAAATTCTGTCCTTTAAAGACGAAGAACTGAATCCGGCGAAAACAACAGAATGCATGGCACCTATTCTGACAATAGCCAATAAAGTCACAATAGCTTCAGGAATCATAGGTAAGTAAACTGCTACGGAATCACCCTTCTTAACTCCTAATTTCGTTAAGCATTGAGCCACTTTACTAACATCTTTCAAAAGTTGACCATAAGTGATAATTCTACCTTCATCAACCTCATCAGCCTCATAAATGATTGCAGGTTTATCAGGATTCTTAAAGGCCCACCTGTCCACAGCATTATAACAAGCATTCAATTTACCATTGATAAACCAGGCTGGGATATCACCATTTTCGAAATCCTTCTCGGTAGAAGCTGGGTATCTTGCAGCATCAAAAGGTCTATCCCAATCCAAGTATTTTTCGGCCATTCCGCCAAAAAAAGTAGAAGGGTCCTCAACAGATTGCTTGTACAATTTCTGATATTCTTCGAAAGAGGCCAAATTTGGCTTCTCTAAAGATCTTTCCTTGAACCCTTGAGGAGGGTATTGTAATTTCTCATGATCTAAAGTGAGATGTGCTTCAACCATTGTGAATAATGAACCAACGAATAAGACTTATACGTTTCAATTGACTGATCGAAAATACTAACAATTGCAGTTATGTGGATTGATTGCCCCTTTTATAAAATTTCTAAAACCACCCGATTGTGTTCGGAGTTTGTCGACCCCACAAAAAACATCAGGAAAAAAACGAGAATTGGGTTCCACACGATGTTTGGAATTGTTGAGTGGTGGTTGCGTGCGGGCGAATGTCAAGAAAATGATCATAAAGGAGATACCGTCGTATGTGTAGGATCGGAGTAATGGCAAGGGATTGACTGGTCAATACCCCCACAAATAAATGCATCTATTTTTTCTAGGATAAAGAGACTCTATTGGCTATTTATGCTTCGAATTCCTAATGACCAGTGGAGTTAAGAAACGAAGCCACTGTGGTGGGCTCTGTGCTTGACCAAAATTGTCCAAATAAGATTTGTAGAAGGCAATTAGAGTACAGAGAATCTAGCCATCTGGCCCCATCGGATCCGGTTGCCCGTTCAGGTGCACTGTGTTTGTGTTTTTATACCTGTAATTATTTTTTATCACTTGAAATCGCTTGCAAGGAAGTCGTTTTTGAGGGGGCTGGAAATGTTTCGTGATTCTTACAAAAAACTGAATAAACCAGAATTTAGAGTATTGTAGAGACTGGGATTGTGCAAAGCACTACCATGATGGTGTGCAATAAAGCTTTATCCATTTCGGTGGTGGTACGGTATATTTGGTTCTGAGATATAGCGGTGCACGTGACCAAAACCATCAGCACTGCCGACATTATACGACATCACGCTTGTCACTGTACGACATTTTGAGACAATTAATAAACATCCACCCCAGTTCCATCACTTGGACATTCGTTATGAGTGGAGTCATTACTTTGAAATTTACCAGCTTGCTAATAAGAACCATCTCCAAACCAGTGGCGAATGCCATCAAATCACAGTCAAGGCAGTCTCCGTTTTTAAAGAGGAACTTTATCAGATTCGGGCAGTTCGTCAACACAATTGACTTGAGATTAAGAAATAACGCCAACGTTAAAGTCAGACCTTTAAACGACAACAAAGCCATCGAATTAGGCAGCAACTTTTTGAGTGAGCTTTTTGTCTTCAGTATTGGAGCGGGGCTAATTATTTACGAACTGGTGAAGCCAAAGAAAGAATCTCCCACACCCATCACGAATATGCCAACAAAAGAGGAAGCAATAACAACCGCAAGACAGGCTTCCATAGAGGGTACTTCGGGGCCATTACTGTCTAGCACTGAACAGAAAAGTCAAACACGACATCTAGAAGTGGGCCAAAAGCTCCCGAACCCTTCTTCTGGTAAAGATTTAACTGAGATGAATAACACCATTGATCAGCTCTTAAAGGAAGTCAACGAGTTAAAGAGTCAAAACTTAATGATCCTCTCAGAATTGAGCAAATCAAACCCAGAGAATAAACACGTCGGTAGTCATGTAAATAGTCATGTAAATAAACAATAGAGCTGGAGCATTATCAGCAGTTTGAACACATATATTATAATCTACACTAGTATTACATTAGAAGAACTATTTCTTTTGTTTCTTCTCAACCTTCAATAATAAAGCTTTATTAATATGTGGCAAGACCCCACCAAATGCGATGGTAGCTTTAATCAAGTTATCTAATTCTTCATCCCCTCTGATAGCCAATTGTAAATGTCTTGGAGTGATTCTCTTGACTTTCAAATCCTTAGCGGCATTACCGGCCAATTCCAATACTTCGGCAGTCAAATATTCCAACACTGCGGTTAAGTAGATGGCAGATTTAGATCCAACTCTGATCTTGTTTTGAGCGGTTCTCTTCAAATATCTCTTAACTCTTCCAACTGGAAATTGTAAACCGGCTCTAGCTGAGTGAGATGTGGTGTTTTTGGCAGCCTCTGATGATTTACCTTTACCTCCGTGAACTTTACCTTTTCCTGACATTTTATGTTTTTCTTTGAAAAGAAGTGTAATATAAAAAAGGGAAATTTATTTGTTTTGATTTGAGACTTGTTATAAAAACAAGCCTAATCGCATAATCGGTAAGAACACGCCCAACCACCAGATGGGTTTGACTCAACTATTGATAAACCCGTTAGATCCTAAGGTATCTAGCATGCCTTCGATTTCTGATCGGGACTTTTGCATCTCGGTGCAAACTGAGTCTATATTCTGGAATCCCTTGACAAGCTTGATCAATTTGAGTAAGTCTTCAAATTCTGTGGTGTTGATATTGGGTATTCTGCTATGTTCTATGTCTTCATTTGAAAAGACTGATTCACCTTCAATGTCGACATCACGCCGTGAGTCTTCAATAGTGACATTCTTGTTCTTCTTTTGATTATTCTCCATTTCCTGAACACTGTCTTCATCGCTTTCCACGATATCATTAAACTGTCGATTTTGGTAATTGAAGCTGATTCTTCGTTTGTTTGTGGTGAGGTTGCTTTCGTTCACTATTGTCTTGAGGTACTTGTTGC
Organism: Yamadazyma trypodendri; assembly: GCA_030572515.1. Classification (NCBI taxonomy): domain Eukaryota; kingdom Fungi; phylum Ascomycota; class Pichiomycetes; order Serinales; family Debaryomycetaceae; genus Yamadazyma; species Yamadazyma trypodendri. The sequence goes on along the minus strand of JAJMAI010000014.1, from coordinate 295,055 downwards.
TGTTTGTGTCCTTAGGATTCATGGAGTTAATATTACTTGACTTCAACTTGTCTTTAAAGTCAAGAAGTATTTGGTTGATTTCATCATTATTGTTCTCGATAGATTTGGTGAGGACGTTCAAGATGGGGTATGAGTGAACTCTGTAAATCAAACCATTCATTATCCCGAAGTTTATGAATCTCCTGATATCTATGAATTTGAGATGCTTTTTGTACTGGATGAACCATTGTTTGACATTCTGTCCTTGATTCATTGATCTATAGAGGTAAAACAATAAGGTTTTACTGGGAACCTTGATAGTTCTGCCTTGTTCTTTGTTGTTGCTGGGAGATATCAACACCGACCCCACAACCTTGTTTCCACTGAAGGGGTTATTGCTGGAATTATTGCCGGTATTGTTGCCGGTATTACCTGGTGTATCTGTGGTCGTGTTAGTGCCAGTATTACTTGTGGATCCTCGGGAGCTCATGTCATAATTGACAATATAACTTTGGCATCTTTCACTCAAACCAGGAATCTTTAAAAAGTTGTCAACGTTATTTGTGGGGGAATATATGTTGGAAAATTGAAATATATCAATAATTTGGAGACATTTGTAGTGCATTAAGTGCTGGATACATTGTTTGGTCAATAGATAGTCACTGTTACTCAATTCACTGATCTTTCTAATGGAGTTAATTCCATTGATATACGGCAAAATCTTGATCATAGTGGGATCCCAATTAACATCCACTAAAGAGTTCAAGTTCACCATCAATATAGGCACCTGATACGCTTTCAAATTCAAAGGAGACGGCAATATCGGGAACAATTTGATATCTATAGAATTGGCACTATCCAATGGAATACAGCACTCGCTATAATTGTTCAAATCTTGGTATATTTGGTTAATGACTGAATCAATGGAACTCAAATTGATCTTCTTGAAGTTTTGAAAACCCGGGATTTCATTGATAAGATTGATTTTTTTTATGTTTTCCAGCCTTATAAATAACTTAGCGTTCAAGTTCGATAGTAAATAGTTTTGTTCCTCCAACACTTTAAACATTCTGCCTATTCTTTTTATGGTCAATTCATAACTAATAGTCTCACTATTATAGGGGAACACGAAGCAAAAATTGAAATTAAAGAAGTTTCTGGTGTAATTATCATTCTGAATATTCACAGGATACCCTATCACCTTGTATTTACCAATTTTTATGGCGATTAATCGGTTACAAAGTTGTGGTTTTGGTATGACATAATTTTGGATAATATTGAAATTGAACAAAGATTTATCTGTATTATTGATGGAATCTCTAGGGACTTGATTAACAATCTTCGTCCCTTCTGTAGGATGAAATACGGCATAGAAGATGGCCACTATAGGAATAAATCCATCACTTGTCTCCATTCCTTTAAGATTGAAACTTGTTCAAATTTAATACTTGATCCGCACTAAGTTATATCATATATTGAAACAATTCAAGGTGTAATACCACTACAAGTAAGATTTAAAGAGCTTACATAACTCAATAACCTTTTCCTCTTCATACTTTTTACCAGCAATTTGCAAGCACACCGGGGTTCCTAAAAAAGTGTTGATGTCAAACAGTTCATATAAATTATTGGTAGGTTCATTGGAAGAGGAAAAGTTGTCCGGGTAAACATCTGTCAGCTGGACCGTCAGCATCGGGATTGTGATAGCTGAATAGTCCAAGAGATTGAAGAATCCACTCATCATGAATTCAAATTCAGCATTACCTGGACGAAATGAAGTTGCAGCCCAAATAGGTGCGATTATACAATCAACACCCAAGTCCCTTAAGAACTTGTTGAACGCAACTTGGTAAGCATATCTCAAACCGACCATCTTCCATTCCTCAGTCAAATCCTTAGCAATCTCTTCTTCAGCGAAAGCAATCAAGCTAGTAAGGGGCTCATTGGTCTTTCGGAAGGATTCTTTGATATCTGCATATCCGGTGACGCAAAAAGATTCACTAAGAAGACTTTGGACCTCATTGTATGACTTTGGCATGTTATCAGCAGTTAGCTCCACGAGTTCGTGTCCGTTTTGCACCAAAGCCAGTTCAAGTTCGTTGAGTACCCTATACACAGCAGGATGTCCTTCAATATCGCCATTCTTCCTCAAAACACCCACTTTGAGCTTCGATGGGAGTATAACTGATCTCCAATCAATGGGAGGCACTTTTGGGTCAATTTCATAGGCTTTGGACTCGACCAAAAGTTTAGTAATCATTTCCAAGTCTTCTAAATGACTAGTTATAGGACCAATCACCGAACTGACTAAAGGATTGTTGACTAGGGTATTGGAAACATTTAAATAGGATATCCGATCACTAGAAGCCCTCAATCCATAAAGACCCTGGAATCCTGCAGGAATACGAATACTTCCACCAAGATCAGTTCCAAATCCAATAAGACTTCCTCTTCCCCCTACCAACAGCCCTTCACCGCCGGATGAGCCACCACACGACACCTTACGATTGATGGAATTAAGGGTATGTCCATAAATATGAGAATAACACTCAACCGACATCATGGACGTGGGAACCGTGGTCTTAACGTAGAATACAGCTCCTTCTTTGTAAAGAGTTTCTGCTAACAAAGATACTTCCTCTTTTGTTTTAGGTTGATCAATGTATGCAGTGAACCCCATGGTGGAGTCAATTCCTTCCAAGTTCACCTGATCTTTTAAAGAAATTGGAATTCCGTGGAGCTTACCCACTGGTTTTCCGGTTTCTTCGAAAACCTTATCGAGTTCTTTAGCTCTAGTCAAAGCATCATTGAAAAATATTTCCGCTAAACAGTTACACAACTGATGCAACAAAGCAGCACGGTGACAGAACGCATACGTTATTTCATAAGCGGTTCTTTCACCTTTTGAAATTTGAGATATCAATTCCATTGCAGAGGAACTGGTTATTTCAATCTCCTTCAGTGGAAGAATCTTATCCAAATAAACCAAAGCATTGGGTTCTTCTTCAGGTGAAGGAACCGTCTGGAGAATCCAGTCTTTAGGAATGTTGGAGTTGACCTTATCCTTTTTGTACGCTGCTCTCTCTTGCCAATTCATGGATTCTATCGACATCACAGAAGTAAGGGATGAAAAAAAGTCTAAAAAGGTGTTGACATGATTAGTAGCCTTATCTGCTACAACGCCCCACGCACGGTAAGTTTAGCTCCAAGAAAACGGGATCTGCAGGTTTTTCAGAGAAGATTTCATGACACTTCTCATAAAAGGATCTAGCCCTTGGGGAGTTTTGACATTTCTATATTAAAGTAAAGGGACAGCACAGTATACATTGTGGTTGAGAATTGCTCATGCACTCCACACCGTTTTTCTCGGATGATATCGAGCCCGGCATTTCCACAAATGGCTGCGATTCTAAAGCATTCATCAAGAGCTCCAATTGCTTCACAATTTCGGGATGCTCAAGAATTCAAGAAGCTGCATCCATTCACTGTATCACTATGGGGTCGCAAGACTTTGAATTGGTCTATCAACACTAATCGGCAGATAAGGAGTAGTCGTGTAAACCACAAGAATTTTCTGGAAGGAAATCTCACTGGAAAATTTTTCAATATAAAGACAGGATATTACTGAAAAATTAATTATCTCCCACAAGAATTGTATATAAAATGTTAAGAGTTAGTCAACCAAGTTTCAAAAAGGGTGCCGTCTCGTTCGTTCGTGGATTGCACAAGGAATTGAAGTTCGGTGTTGAAGGTAGAGCTGCTTTATTAAAAGGTGTTAATACCTTGGCAGATGCAGTGTCTGTTACTTTAGGTCCAAAAGGTAGAAATGTCTTAATTGAACAACAATTTGGAGCTCCAAAGATAACCAAAGATGGTGTGACTGTGGCCAGATCCATCAGCTTGGAAAACAAATTCGAAGACATGGGGGCTAAATTATTACAAGAAGTTGCTTCTAAAACCAACGAATCTGCTGGTGATGGTACTACTTCTGCCACCATTTTAGGTAGATCTATTTTCACTGAATCCGTTAAGAACGTTGCCGCTGGCTGTAACCCAATGGATTTGAGGAGAGGTTCTCAAGCTGCCGTTGAAGCTGTGGTTGAATTCTTACAACAAAATAAGAAGGAAATTACCACCTCAGAAGAAATTGCTCAAGTTGCTACCATCTCTGCCAATGGAGATGTTCACATCGGTAACTTATTGGCTTCTGCCATGTCCAAGGTCGGTAAAGAAGGTGTTATCACTGTCAGAGAAGGTAAGACTTTGGAAGATGAATTGGAAGTCACTGAAGGAATGAAATTCGACAGAGGGTTTATTTCTCCATACTTTATTACTAATACCAAAACTGGTAAAGTTGAATTTGAAAACCCATTGATCTTGATAAGTGAAAAGAAGATCTCTTCTATCCAAGATATCTTACCATCTTTGGAATTATCCAACCAACACAGAAGACCTTTATTGATCTTAGCTGAAGATATCGATGGTGAGGCTTTAGCTGCTTGTATTTTAAACAAATTGAGAGGTCAAGTCCAAGTTTGTGCCGTTAAAGCCCCAGGTTTTGGTGACAACAGAAAGAACATTTTGGGTGATATTGCCATCTTATCTGGTGGTACTGTTTTTACCGAAGAATTGGATATCAAACCAGAGAATGCCACAGTTGACTTATTGGGATCTTGTGGTTCAGTTACTATTACTAAAGAAGACACTGTTATCTTAAACGGTGAAGGTTCCAAAGAAAATATCCAAGCTAGATGTGAACAAGTTAGAGCTTCGGTTGATGACGCTCAAACCACTGAATACGAAAAGGAAAAATTACAAGAAAGATTAGCTAAATTATCTGGAGGTGTTGCTGTTATTAGAGTTGGAGGTTCTTCCGAAATTGAGGTTGGTGAAAAGAAAGATCGTTATGATGATGCCTTAAATGCCACTAGAGCTGCTGTTCAAGAAGGTATCTTACCAGGTGGTGGTACTGCTTTAATTAAGGCTTCAAGAATTTTAGATGAAGTCAAAGAGAAAGCTGCTAACTTTGATCAAAAATTAGGAGTGGAGATTATCAAATCTGCTATCACCAAACCTGCTAGAAGAATCATCGAGAACGCCGGTGAAGAAGGTGCTGTTATCGTTGGAAAAATCTACGATGAACCTGATTTCAACAAAGGTTATGATTCTTCAAAAGGTGAATTCACCGATATGATTGCCTCTGGTATTATTGATCCATTCAAAGTGGTTAAGAATGGTTTGGTCGATGCTAGTGGTGTTGCCTCCTTATTGGCCACCACTGAATGTGCCATTGTTGATGCTCCAGCTCCTACTGGTGGTGCACCTGCTTCTCCCGCCGGTGGTATGGGTGGAATGCCAGGCATGGGATTCTAAGGTTGAACAATGAAGAAGGACGCTCTTGACTTTTATTTGTATATAGCAAGAAAGGAACGTCTGCCGGTTGGTGTATTTGTGTATACCATTCCAAACATTTCGACAGTTGAAATTCTACAAATTTCTCCTTGTATATGTATATAGCTAAATTAATAGGAGATATAATTTGTATGTTTACTCGAACAAGCCTTTTGCTGTAATGTCTTTTTGCACCCAAAAATATTTGCTTTTTATTCGCGATGCGACAAAAAAAAGTATCATAACATTCAAAGTGAAACAAGCATGTTCGAAGATCTGAACTTCTACAGTGGGAGAGAGGTCGAGGATGTCACGCGAGCGATGCTAACACGCTACAAGAGGAAAAAGACATACTCTGGTGTTTTGAACAAGAAATTTGTATCCAATCACACAAAGGCGAAGTTACAAGAGCCTCAAACAAAACAACTCCTACTTCAAGCAATAGAAAAGAATTTGGCAGATCCTGTACGACTGGAAGGGACTTATGAAACGTGGAACAAGGAGAACCTCAGTTGCTACAGAAGCAACGGTATGAGCTCTGCAAGCGTAACGTACGATGAACAAGGCTTGGTAAAGCTTCTCACAGAGAATGATCAAACGGAAGATTTGGAACCCCTGGAAAAAGAAGGACAGAATGCCATGGATAGAATCCACGATAAGATCCAGAATCTCACACCGGATGTGCGAATGAAGACAGGTGTTCAGTATTTGTCCCAAATAAAAGGGTACGAAATCTTACCAGATAAAAGAAGAGGGTTTCATCAATATCATGTCAATAACTTAACATTTCTACTTCACCGGAATGTCACTTCTGGTAACTGGGATCTTGCCTACAAGGTTTTCTCGATTTTAATCAGAATCAGAGGCGCTGATTTGAGAAGTCTTTGGCCTATAGGAGTGGAAATATTACGAGGCAAGCACAAAATTCACGGTGAATCCGATTTTAAAACCAAGGAACACCAATTTCTAAACTGGTTAGTTTCATATTACATTATAGGGCCCACGAAGCTTAGTTATAGATACCATGATCCAGTCTACAAATACGGAACCGATAACCATGTTCCCTTGTATGTGGTGGAGTTATACTGGTCTTTATTTGAAGATCAAAAGTTTGAGCAAGTGAAGACAGGTTTGACCAGTTTGATTATTAAGGAGCCATACAGTAAGTCGGGAACCCTTTCCTTCATGTTGAGTTTATGCTACTTATTTGAGAACATCCAATTAGCGGAGAATTACATAGACGCTGATTTAGATGATGAGAAACCCAATCTTGTTAAGGACATGGAGCATAACTTCGAAGAGCTCCAAAAAAATTTACAGGCTTGCGAGTCTACAAATTTCATTTACCCTGGTGCCATCATTGATGAACAAATCAGAAGGATTAGAGAGAAAGTGAGAGAAGTAGATGAAAAAGATCATTTCCAGTTGCCAAAGCCGGTAGCCAGTAAGACTGATACAAATATGGATTATAGTTCTAGTTCAAATGAAGAGACCGATTTGATCCAGAGACAGTTTGGTGATATTCAAGACAAAGCAGGGGAAACTAACATGGAGTTTAGTTTAAATGAAAGGCAACTAGAGGAGGAACTGATAGTCCATGATTCCGGATGGCTTTCTGAAGATGAAGAGGAGATACCCGACGCATACGAAGAAGAGATACCTGACGCAGACGAAGAGGAGATATCCGACGCATACGAAGAAGACATACCTGATGCAGACGAAGAAGAGATACCCAACGCATACGACGAGGAACGGATTGTTGAGCTTTCTGAAGAGGAAAGGAGCCCTGTCCCTTATGACAAAAACACACCTAGGCAAGTACAGGACCTACAAACCGATAAAGATACAACTTTAAACGTAGAGAAAGCGCAAGGCGAGCTCACGGATGACGAGGATGAGATTCCTGATCAATATTCCGATAATGAGGACACCTTTTATGACGCACATGAAGAAATAAGCCACAAAGGAATTGAAGTAAGAACGCCGTCTCCAATACCAAATGAAGATTCCTTCGACGACCCCGATATGAGAAACGACAGTACAGAAAAAGACAATTACAACCACGATAATAGAGACAAGATGGATTTTGATTTTGAATTCTTTTAAGGTTCATTATTCATAGAACATGTACATAGTAGCATAAGCATAATCATTTGCATATAATATATTCATAAAACATTATCACTATAGTCAGTGTTCTCCTCTTCATACCCAGAAGATCAAGGATCAACCAAGGTCAACTCCCTACCCCTGGGGTTGGATACCACGGTCAAATCAGCAGTAACAATAGTTGAAAAACTCACACGGTATTCTCCGTCACGGATCCGAGATAGTGGTAAGATTTTCCAGTTTGGTGGTAGCACAGCAGTTCGTGGTAGGTTAATGTGCTGATACCTGCTGGTTATTGGTAGAGTCAAGGGGGGTGGGGCAGTTGGTGTTGCAGTTTGAGTGGTCTGACTTTCTACCAGAGTCTGTGCCTGTGCCTCAACTGGTGCAGTAGCCTCATGGTCACGGTTCACACCCCCTTGTCTATGTTGCCTGATTAGCTCATCGAATTCTTGAAACCTTCTATTTGGAGGCAATGGTATCTCAGTAGCAGGCATATTAAAATTGAAATTTTGTGGCACTGGTGGTGGTGGTGGTGGTGGTGGTGGAGGACGCTGCACCGGTTCTTCTGGTGTTTGTGCCTGTGATGTAGACTCCGCTTCGTTACCAAACACTTTTCTCCGACAAAGGGGACAATTATCAGATCTCTCAAGCCAATCTTTCAAGCAACCCATATGTAAAATGTGCCCGCAACCGATCTTTTTGGGCTTCCTTCTTGACGTAAGCTTCTTCTTGTAGGTTTCTTCGTACTCTTGAGGAGAATGCATATCATCACGACAAATAATGCATAATCTATCCGAGTCCAAGTCTTCCTTAGTGGCATCACTCAACTGAGAATCCAACCGCTTCGACTGCTTAATGAAGTTCCTTAACTTATTAGCTTCCTGGAAGGTTTCTCTGGCAGACAAGAAAGCTCCTTGCATCATTGAAAATGGAACGGAAGAATCTGCATGAATACCCAACAAGAAAATAAAACTCAAGTACGAAATGACTTTGAAAATGGACGCAGCAATGTCAACCGACTTGACATAGTACCCCTTATTTTCCCACACTCTACCCACCGAGTCATCTGCATCGTCTAATTCGTCAATATCGGCGTTATCCACATCGAAATCGTCTTCCTGTGAAGCATATGCCGGATATGCGATAAACTCATAGGCATCCAAAGTATCTTTAAACTGAATAGCAAGCAATTCCAACCCTTTTACAGCAAACCTGAACCCAAACAACAAGCATGGAACTGAGTTTAGTCCCTGAAAAACATCATACACTAGAAATTTGGCAATCATAAAGTCAATGAATGAAAATATCAAATTCCAGTACATGAAAACATTACCACCATAAGCTTTTAACACAGTTTTGTAATTATAGAGCCCAGGTCCCGTCAATTGCATCATTATGCTCACCTTCTTGAAGTCCAACCTATCCTTTAATATAGAATGCATTACCTCTGAAAACAATGAGATCATTAATAATGACACATTTAGAATGAGGTTTCGATCTCTCGTGGTAAGATTCAAAAGTAGATTGACGACGAAGGAAGGCAATCTTTCTACAATATGTTCCCGTTCAATTGTGCGTATTTCTCCAAATATGATCCTCTGGACCAAAATACTGAATAGTATAAAGCAACAAAGCGTAAAGTTCAACACTATTCCCAAATTCAATCCTTCGGTTAAACGAAAAGATAGGGCATAAGATGTAGTGCTATTTTCCAAGGCATCATTAATTGACCAGCTCAATGCACACACGGACACGGTCAAGTACAATAGAAAAAATTGAGCTTGTTTGGATATCATTAGCCTCAAATTAACAGGTATTACTTTTAAGCTTTTGAACAGGTATCAACTAATTTGAGATCGCGGGATTTTGTTACTTTACATACAATACAATATAGTATACAGAATTGAAGCACCAATACAGGAAAAGTCTAATTGGTTCTCTGTCTCTTGAGATCAGGCACCCTATTCTCTTTATCTAAAGTGGGCACTCTGGACCCATTTTGGAGTTTTCTGGCTGGCATAACTGTAGTCTTTCCTGGTGATTTGGACTTCCTTTTGTCAGGAGATGATGATCTCGATGTATTACAAGAGCCAGTCTTTAAAGCTGATCTCCTGATGCTGATTCCATTATCTTTGCTGAATTTAGCCACCTCGTCATTATTATTGTAGATCAAGGTTATGTTCTGTTTCATTTGATCGAGAATTACTGGCAACTGGTTGGTTATATTAGAATTAGATGTGCCAAACTCGTTTGATAATGTGGACAACGTTGGACCAATGGACTTTGATAAGGTATCCTTGATGTTGGAGGACACATCCACAAGCTTGTCGTGGTTGTCATTCAAGGAATTTTTCAAATTAGATTGATAGTCGTTCAAATTGGTTGTTAATTGTTTGTAAAGCTCATTGGACTGATTATTCCAAATACCAGACTCTGAGCTTATTTTGCTGAGATCATTCGATAACAAGTGGTTAGAAAACTTGGTGACGCTGGATTTGGAAAATTCCGTGAACGAATTGAAGTGGGAATCAGCTAATGCATTCAACTCTTTTAGAAAGTTATTTCTCAATTCTTCTAATTTTGCATCCATAGAATTTTCATAAAATGTTTCAATTACTTGATTGAGATTAAGGTTCTTGTAATAATTGATGAGATAATCTTGAAACTGATTGTTCAAATTCTTTAATTTGTTATTAATATCATTTTGAGTGTATTTGAACTTGCTGAAACTTTCTCCATTGCTTAATGACTTTATAAGTGTGTTTAGGATAGATGGTAACTCTTTTAAGGAATTGTCAATCTGATCAGTCACCTTATTGAAGTTGTTATTAAAATTGAACTTCATGAGATTCAAACTTCGTATGATAGAATTCACCAAGCTCATGGATTCTTCTGATGTATCATGGATAAGTGATTCGTTGGTGTTCAATGATTCGATCAAATTTATGGAGTCATTGATTCGGTTATTCATTGAACTGAGTCTGTTAGATATATCAGACTCAGATTTGACGAGCTGATCGATTTCCTCTGTTAGCTCCGATTCACGGGCTTCCTTTACTTGCAAGGCTCTTCTCAAAGACTCAATTTCTTTCTCATATACTCTGAGTCTCAGGTTCATCTCAGTGATTTCATTTCTATTGGACATGTTTTCCTCGATCAAATTATTATAGTTGTGTTCGTTCATGAAGATTCCATTTTTGCTTCTAGTAGCTATCAAGTCATTATTGAGTTTTATGATCTCATTGGACAAATCTTTCATGAATATGTTTTTCATTAATATATCGAAGTCTTGGCCCAATTGTGGTTTATTTTCGATGTTTTTAACTTTCAAGGAATATTCCAACGTGGATAAAGTCTCCTCCAAATTGATCTTAGCAGGAGAAATGGTTGAAATTAACAACGTTTTGGTCTTACCACCCAAGGAATCCTGAAGAAGCCTCGTTAACTTGGATTCTCTATAGGGGATGTGGGAAGTAGTCAAGGATTTTTCACTAAGCGAAGTTATGACTCGTCCTAAAGTCAATAAACTCTGGTTGATGGAGCTGGCTTCTTTGGCCCTTTGGTTCATAGAACCACTTTTATTAATGTTTTCGGAACCTGCCAAATCCACTAGATTAATTTTGGAATGCTTGATGATATTACCCTCCTTTTTATAGAGGTTAATGGTGAAAATAGTGTGGGACCTGGAGGAAAAATCATTCAATTTGGTACTAGCGACCTTCCTTTTTGTTAATCCTTTGTATAGCAAGTTGAATCCAGAATCAAGGCTATTGATATTTACCTCCTTCAAATTCTGTATCAACATTCCCTGTTTATTTTCGTAGATTTTCAAGTTCTTGTCGTCATCATCGTTTAATAGATCTCTGAGGCTCTCATTATACAACTCGATAAATGAGCACTTGATGATATAATCATCATTGTTTGATTCTAGTTGGCAAAATAGTCTGTCCAAAACTCGAGGTATTATCCCCGAACTTTTATTGATTTCAACCTTATTATTTTCAATCGTATTCCCACACATAGTAAAGGTTTTACCCGTACCAGTTTGCCCATACGCCAAAACCGTAACATTGAACCCATTTAAAAACTCTCTGAACAAAGGACTAATTGCTTTGTTGAACACCAATTCTTGGTCCGCCAACGGCCCATAAACCTGATCAAAATTATAAGTTTTGGAACCAATGGAATTCAAGATCTTTTGTGATAATTGATTTGTTTGCGTAGGATTTATGGTGATAGTAGGTTGTGAAATGGAGTATTGTTCAGGCAAGTCCACCACTATCTGAGACTTGGACTTCACTTCCCGTGGCGTTCTTTCTCGACACCTCACTACTACTTGTATGTTGGACATAATGGTGAGATTGTGAATGTTATTGTTTGTATTTGTTTATACAAGAACCGCCAAATAATGCGCGGTGGAAAAGATGAGATTTTATGCACAGTTTAAAATAAGTCTACATGCCTGGCAGAGAAGTCAAGCCCTGATTTAATGGTACTGGCAAAGCACGAGCTTATACTTTGCGTGCTCTTATGGTTTGTATCCCAAACCAGGATATTTTCGCCATCAAGACATGACCCGTGATATGGCCCGTCACGTCCACATCGTCACATCCACACCGTCACATACACAATCAAACCCCATCAAAAATCACACTCTGTATCACCAATTTAATCAAAAAAATCGTCGTCCTCTTCATCACTCAATTGTCTCCTATTGAAGATGATTTTACTATCGGTTTTCAGCTTTTCATCTTTGGCCAAGTTGTTCAAGATCTCTACAATATCCTTCTCACTCAACCTCCTGGTTATAGACCCCATTGAAATCAACTTCATCAAGTAGTTCTCCACGGCATCAGCTCTGTCGGGTCTGACAATTCTCACTCTACTCAACCTTTCTCTGGCATTTATATCTAAAGCCTGATTAAGCATGTTAATTTTCATGTCATTTTGGGGACTATCTGAAGAATCTTGCTTCTTCTGCAATTCCGCAAGTCTAGCTTGCCTTATGGCGTCTAGTTCATTGTCATCCATAGTGGTTTTTAGTACGATTTTTTTTCTTCTGCGAAGTTATTGGAACATAGAGACATAAATATTGGCATAGGCGATAAATGTATATTTAATCAAAAGGGGAAGTACAAACCTCTTTACTTTTTGATGTTTTTGATTTCTTCAGATAACTTGTCGATAGTTTCCTTTTGTTTAGCCAATTGGTCTTTTAATGCCTTTAATTGTTCAAGTTCGTGCTTTTTAATGTAAACAGTTTCTTCAGCCTTTTCTTTATCAGAAAAACCCTTACCTTGTAATAAGGATCTGGAGCTTGAGAGAGATCTGACAGATTGTTTGGTAACTAATCTGGAATTTGTGGCAATTGATCTGGATAACATTTGGAATAAGTAGGATTGTAAAAAATTCTAATGACTGGGTGAGAATATATGCGACAGAAAATGGAGGAACAGATGTTTTTTGCGAACACGAAATGATTGGTCCAGACATGGAAAATCGTCTACATTCAACTCCGGTACCGAGAGTGATATATATACATGATAGGTAAACAGATAATGTTTCAAATGTTTCTGGTGGGTAAAAATGTAATATCTCTGTGCACCGAACTCAATAAACCGCAGGCCCTGGCCCTTTTTATAGCAATTGCGAGTTTCTTCTGATTCTTGCTATTACACTTTGTGATTTCTCTTGAAAGGATCTGACCCGTACTTGAAAGGTATTTCGATAAGATCACTGGCATAGTGTACAAATCCAAAGGATCAATACCGCTTCTTTCGAAAGGATCTCTGGATTTAACATTTACTGGGAATTTCCTCAATCGGTTGTCAATATCGAGTTGATTCATGGAAAGGTCAAATGGATCATAGTTTTGAAATGGTCTGAATTTCTTGGTGAAGGTAAAGTCTATATCTAAAGGAGGTTCTCTTTCTTTGTCCAATATGTTAGTCATTTCCAACACTTGTGATGCAAGGTTCCCACTTGAATTGTTGGTGACATCCCATCTTCCTTGTTTCATATCTGATGTCGAAGGAAGTGGCTCCTTTCCGTTGAGACGACAGGCCGTATTCAGAAAACTACGGACCCTGATCCCACTCTTCGGTATGACAAGTCCCTTTGTGGCTGTCCTTATAGTAAACATAACGGAAAATTTTTTATTGTAGTCGTGCTCTTTTTAACAATTCATTTTCGCACCGTTTTAAATCTAGAAATCTCAAAAACTTTTCTTGCTTACGGACAACTTTAACAAACATTTATTCCTTTTTACTTTTCCCTTTTTTGCATTGTGTTTGTAGTTGAATTTAAAGCAGGAATTCTGTAACAATTAAACACTACAGAAATTTCTTTCAAAGCCTTTTCCCCTCCGTTCCCACTTAAATATCTCTGGTCACAAGATTCCTTGGGGGTAGAATCGGTTTAATTTTTGGCATTCTGATTCATTATATTTGATCAGGTTAATTTATAATATTACGTGAATCATGACGGATAGAGGCCCAGACCAGTGGTTGGAGCAAATAAAAAAATGCATAGCCTTAAGTGAGCCAGACATGAAACAGCTTTGTGAGTTGGTAAAAGAGCTTCTAATGGAAGAATCTAACATTCAGCCGGTTTCCAGTCCCGTTACTGTATGTGGTGATATACATGGGCAATTTCATGATCTCCTTGAACTTTTTCGAATCAGTGGGGGATTGCCTTCTGAAGATAATAATAATAGCTTTGTGTTTTTGGGGGATTACGTGGATAGAGGATACTTTTCTTTAGAAACATTCACGTTATTGATGGTGTTGAAAGTTAAATACCCTCATAGAGTCACTTTAGTGAGAGGAAACCATGAATCTAGACAAATCACTCAGGTGTATGGGTTTTATGAAGAATGTTTAACCAAGTATGGTTCCACAACTGTTTGGAAGTACTGTTGTCAAGTATTTGATTTTTTGACATTAGCTGCCATAGTGGACGGTAAAATATTGTGTGTTCATGGAGGTTTGTCACCAGAAATTCGAATGTTGGATCAAATTAGGGTTTTAAGTAGAGCCCAAGAAGTGCCACATGAAGGTGGATTTTGTGATTTGGTTTGGTCTGATCCTGAAAATGTCGATACTTGGGCAGTGAGTCCAAGAGGAGCTGGTTGGTTATTCGGTTCCAAAGTGAGTAGAGAGTTCAACCATATCAACAATCTACAATTAATAGCGAGAGCTCATCAGTTGGTTATGGAGGGGTTCCGGTATCATTTCAAGGATAAGGATGTTGTGACGGTATGGTCGGCTCCCAATTATTGTTATAGATGTGGAAATGTTGCAAGTGTGATGAAAATTGATGATAATTTGGAACCTGATTTCAAAATATTTTCTGCAGTTCAAGATGGTGATTTGGCGATCAAGTCAAACAACAGTAAACAAAACAAGGGTGATTACTTTTTATGAATCCCATACTTGAACCCTGGACTTTTGAAGTTCATCCATTTTGAATTTGTATTATAATGATAGACAAATGATTGTTACGTTCCTTACAGTTGAGTTTTTTTATGTCGAGCCAGATCATTTGGCTGTTAATTTTTCTGTTTCCCAGTTTTATTGTTTTGTGCCTTTGAATGACGGTTATGTATGAATGTTTGTATAGTTCACCCATTGATAAAATTGATTAATTTAACATTTTTTACTGTGTATTGATACGAGAACAAAATTTTCAAGTACAAATGGATATTTAAGAGAGTTGGCATTACATGAGTTTTAAAGTCTAGTAAGGTTGGTGATGTCCTTCCTGTGACTGTTGAGGAGACGCACGAGGATCATTTAATTGGTGCATCAATGGGTTAGGATTGGAAATTTCATGGAACCACGGATGTTGTAATGCTTGTCTTGCAGTAATTCTCGATTCCGGTCTCATTTGCAATAAACTGTTCAATAAATTCAACCCCATGGAATCTAAATTGGGTATCAATAACCTGAAATCTTGTGGGACAAAAATTTGCCAATTGTTCTTATAATTTGGGTACGAAGAAACCCCAGGCCATGTTCTTTCATTGGGGGTCCCCATTAATCGGAAAATTTTCAACAACTGATCATCATTAGCTGATCCTGGAAACAAGGGCTTACCAGTGCACATCTCAGCAAATATACAACCAGCAGACCAGATATCAATGGATGTTGTATAAGCTCTGGAGCCCAATAATACATCAGGAGCTCTATACCATAAAGTAACCACCTCATTAGAAAAAGTGTTAAAGGGGATACCAAAAGCTCTAGCTAAACCGAAATCACCCAATTTCAATTCACCTTTGGTACTAATCAATAAATTCTGAGGTTTTAAATCCCGATGTAACACCCGATTATCATGACAGAACATTATCCCTTTCAATAATTGGAACATAAATGATTTGACGGTTTTGAGGTCCAATGCACCATTATTGCCATGAACTTCCATATATTTCTTCAAATCTTTATCCATATGTTCAAAAACTAACGTCAATTTATTTTCAGTGTGGATCACATCGTACAAAGTCACAATGTTTTGATAGTCCAACTCCTTCATCAACGAAATCTCCCTTATGGCGGTTGAAGGCGTGCCCTCTTCTGAGTCCAAATTTATTTCTTTTAAGGCTACCAATTCCCCCGTAGCACGATTTCTACCTTTGTACACCGTAGCATATGTACCCTCTCCCAATTTCTCGAGCTGTTGGAATCTATTCTACTGTTAGTGGTGTTCTACAACTTTGATAAATGATACATACTGTGATGAGGAGCCTACCATATTGCTGTCCTTATCGACTGTTTTTTTATGTGTGAAATTTCTCAATTATCTTTAAAATTATAGTAAGAAGTGTCTTTTTATTTCAAATTGTCTATTTAGTAATGTCTTTTTCCCAAGAGTAGTGGAGAATACAGACCTACATGCTGCTTTGTGACTGAGTGGAATCTATTCAGTGGTCACGTGGTGGCTTTTTCACTAAATTCAACGAATTCTCAACCCAGGTGTCAACTCCATACTCTTTACCAATGATGTCGAGGACCCTCGTATCAAACGTTTCTGCAGTATCATCCCTGTACTTGGAATGCTTGGTTACACCAATTAAAGCCGCATTTCTTGTACTGGGGATCCGTAAACTCTCTTTTTCCACTATCCATCCCATACTTCTGGATAACTCCTCCACATGGTCAACTAAAGCTCCGTAGGTAGAATTGTTTCCGGAATTCTTCTTGGGAGTATACCGCCTTTTTGATCCAGACAATGAGTGGGAACAACAAGGAATCACAATATATGGGTACCCAAACAACGGAATCCAGCATGTTAACTCATCGGAATGGTTTCCTATTATAAAAGTGTTCTTTTTGAACTGATCGGTGATAAACACATTGTCAAAGGTCCTTAGGTTGCTGGAAGAATGGTACCTCATTAAGTTACTGTCATCAAAGTCCTGCACGGGAAAATACTTTTCATTGGACACGGGAGATGTTAGTAACACATGGGGTATTACTATCTTTTCAAAGAGATTATCTTGGGTTTCCTTGGGGTAAATGTCCCAAGATTTTCTTCTTCTGGCATCAATACCTATACCTTTGAAGCCCTCCATGTGGAGAATGTACACCAACAACCCATTTCCACATCCTAAATCCACAAATTCAATGGGGTTTTCACTGAATCTATTTTTCCACAACTCAATCAAAAAAGCAGCGATGGCTAAATCTTCAAATACATGTTTTTTGGGGTCGGTCTTCTCCACCCACGAATTAACCAATTCCGAAGAATACTTCTTCTTCAAACTTATATACCGGTTTTGGAAAGCTTCCTTCGATACCACCACGTCGTGTGTCACTCTTTTCTCGTATCCATCTTTAGTTCCTTGAGAGTGTTTTTTGGAGGTTTGAATTAATCTCATGGCTATTCTAATGGACCTGTCCTGTACATCCAAAGTCCTTATCTTGACCACTTCTTCGGCACTGGTATAGTTGAATGGGAGGTAGTGAATGGATAATTTGTTCCGATGGTATAAAATTCCAATTCCATGGACAGGAGGTAAATAATATGGTGTTTCCTCAACTGTATTGATGTGCGGGATGTATACCACTAAAACGCTTTGATTTGACTCATCAGTTAGTATAACTGATGTCTGGTTGATTATATAATCCTTGAAGGGATTTCGGGGGATCACTCTTCGAACTATTTCACACTTGGGTTTGAACTGGATTTGACTGTTTGCAAGTGGAACTTCTCTCAATTCCACATCATCATAGTATCTATACAACACTTCGGCATCGCCTTGATCCTCAAATTCCGGTAATGTACCGACCTTCTTGCTTGTGAAAATAGTATCTCCTCTTTCGGGATCAAAGACGTTCTCCTTTAAAATATCAGCTCTCATAATCACAGTTGAATTGATATTAGGCTGTTTGATGATATTAGACATCGCTCTTTCGTAATGCACACCGGAAAATTCTGCTTCTGTTTCATACACGGGCACCCACAGGTCTCCTAATATAGACTTTTGGTCCACTATTAGATGCAAATCCTCACCATCATTACGCTTACTGTGTTTCTTCATTGATGCAAGGGTGCAAACTCATCACTTTTTTTCGCGTTTTATGCAGCTCACATAAAGCCAATCTTGTATTCAGTTCATATTTACTCAACAGTCGGCGTATTTACTCATAAAGTCATTTAAGCACCCATTCAACGCGGATTCACTCATGGGTCAAAGATCAATGAAATATGCCTCACTCACCTCAGAAAACTTATGTTTGGTATAACAATAATGGCATTTGAATATATCCGAACCTCGTTTACTTAATTGCCACACACTATCTCTTAATGCCACATGATTGCACCACTTTAATACAACCACCGGATTATTCATGGGTCGAATGATCGCATCTTCTTTGTTGGATCCCAATTTGGGTCTCTTATTCCTTATCTCGAATTCTGTTCTTTCATTCAACGTTAGTGGAATGAGTTGTTCTTTTGAAACAGGACATATGAAGATCGGATGGTATTTGAACAAGAACCGACTAGAATCAGGTAATTGAAAAGGCAAATCGTATGAAAATGGAGCCACAATATGATTTCCCAGACTCTGTTGATCTTCTGTATCTATATCTGCAGTCCAACCTTCTCTTGGTGCTTCGGCAGATCCACTCATTGTCCTGAGTTTCTTTAATCTCCGTTCGATTTGGTTGTATTTGTAGAAACTAGGCAAGTTGATGTATCCCGCCAAGAGACTTTGGAATAATGACGAATCATTAGATAAGTTCAAGTCCTTACAGTAATAGGATATGAACTCGTTCCCCAAGGTTTGAAACAACCCTTGATTTCTCTGAATATTATCGAAGTCGTGGAGTACTGCTCCCACGAACTTTGACTCACTCGTCTTACTACTCGATCGATCCTGGTACACACTGTATGCTTCAAGAAGTCTTGTAAAGAAGGTTTGTAAAAGCCGATCCCGTGACATGATCTGATGGCTTTCTCCAGGGGTATTATCAACAGTGAGTAAAGTCAACGTCATCAATGGACCTATTGCCTCCAAGTGGTCTTTTAAATAAGGCGAAAAGTTCACGATTGAATACTGATGTGCCTCTAGTATCCTATCTTCACTGTTTTCGGATTCCTTTGCCCCGGCAAGAAGTAGTACAAATTGAAGTATATGGAATTTAAACTCAATGTGATGCCCACTTGAACTTGCATCGTCCAGCCGCCCCTTGAACCACAGTAGTGCTTTGGATAAGTCGTGATTTAGTATGATTTCGTCAACTATTTCATTCAATAAGCCAAACTTATCCAATAACAGCTCATCAATTATTATCTCCGATAAGCCATACTCTTTCAAGATATCATTGATCAGGTCCCGTTGTCCAATCTTTAACAAATGCAATACAATAGCTTTCATGAGTTCTTGTTGATTCTCTGCTTTAATATCTCTCAAAAGCAACTCTGCAGATGTGAGACCAGTGGGAACATCTTTTGGTTGGATCACAGGTACACTATCAAGGTTCAATGGATATGTATACGCTTCATCAATATCGATATTGAACTTGAAATTGGTCAATACCTGCTTTGTAAACTTATTGATCTGGGAGTTGTAACTCTTCAATGATCCCAACGACTTCTTATACCAGTTGTCTATATTAATGTCCTTCACCTCAAAAGTCACAGGGCTATCGGTATCCAGTTCTGATACCAATCCTTTTTCAACATCCCTCAATTGTCCCAAAATATCTTCAGTTTCCTCAAAGATACTGTCCAAATTGGCCTTTCCCGAGTCTGTTAATGCGTAGAGCTCTGTACCTAACTCATCTAACAAGGCAGTAGACATTTTATTAGCATGAAGAAAGGAACAAATATCCTTGCAATTTAGTTATCCGAAATGATCGCATTTTGAGATATACAGTATATGGCTAAATTTATATACACCATTTACCGTAATGATTTGGATATGAGTCTATCTAGGAGACACTGTATGGCCTGTACATCTGCTTGTTTATTGGAACACTTGTGGCGGATTGGGGAAATGCTGATGTAGCAAATAGGGACAAGCATAATTCCAATGCTTACATTCATTATTCATACATTACCCCTTCCTTGAACTTTCCTTTATTACATTAGCCCCTAATCCTTACATTGATGTCCTAATATTAATGTGAATACCATCCACCGCATGAGTGTTGGATGTGCTTTTTCAAAGGTATTATTTCTCTGAAAGCAACCTCTTCATATATCTAAGTAATCGGCTTTCACCAACAATTCCAAGGCCAAATGCGTGGGTATGCTGAATTCAGGAATATTTCCCGTCGCTGCTTGCTCTCTGTACTTGTAATGGTAGTACAAATATTCCACTATACACTCAAGAATATCACCATCCATGTCCAAATTGATCTTACCAGTTTTACTTTCCTCGAACCCCTGTGTGTTTTTTAAAACCGAAGATATCAGTGCCACCTCTTTGGAAATAACAAATTTGTATTTATCAGCAGATATTAGAGTGACGAAATCGTCTACTCCTGTGGTACTCATATTAAACGTATATTGAGAAGTAAAAAAGACCGCGATTAAATCTTACCAGCTAACAAGGCCCTTCTAACCATGACTTCCAATCCCAGTTTAGGGTGGCAGAAGATGCAGGATGTCTACTACAGCTTGAGATCCTGCTATGATACATTAAACTGGTCGATAGGAAATCTTCACGTCGATTATAAGGTGAAAATATCCACATATACTACGCTAGTAGCGTTATCATCAAAGTATGCACCATATCCAAGCGTTATCGATATATATACCATAAGTGGGAGTAAATTGTGGTCAATTGTCTACAACAGTACCCCATCTGAGCATATCATAGATTATGAGTTCAAAAACGAGAATTTATACGTGATTTTAAGTAACCAGAAGTATAGACGGTACCGGGATTTAAAGTGTAATTTTGATGAGTACAGTTTCACAAAAGACTTGATATTATTGGATAATTTCGGTGACACCAATGTTTTCACCAGAGCCCGGGATATAGGGAATGATACCAGTGGTAATGAAACCTTCAGCCCCCAGAGACAGCTTGTGATATCTAGTCTTGAAACCGATGAAATAGAAGAAGTGTTCAAAGTGCTAAATACATACATATGGGGCTCATACTTGTTCCTCAGGTTGACCAATAGGTTTATAATTGTGGACCTTGAAACTGGTAAGAATTTTGAAATTCCCATATCTGAATCATTGAGTTCTAAAGTCAAATGTATGAGTTTACTTCAATTGACCGATACGGGCATAGCTGTTGTGATAAGCTTCGAAAATACTGTTGTGACTTTGAAAGTGGATTTAAGCTCCAGTAGCTATGAAATTACAGATCATGGACTAACAGATGGGCCATTTACTAAGGTTACTGCTTCTCCCAATGGACAATTGATTGCATTTTTAAATGAGGAAGCCTCAACTATATTTGTTATAAACAGTACCTTTTCTCAAGTTTTATTGGAATATGATACCTCCAACGATTCCAGCTTGCCGTACCAGATAGAATGGTGTGCCAATGATGCCATTGTGTTGTCTTTAAGGGACGAAATCAAGGTTGTTGGCCCAAAACAAGCTTCAATATCATTTTTCTATGATCAAATCGAAGAGGATGAAGCAGATTACGATGCGGTTTTGAAAGGTTCAGATGAACTATCCTTTACTATTGCAGTCTTAAAAAGTGAACCAGATGGTCTAAAGATCTTGACCACCAAAAAGCTTGAATTTTTGTGTAGGGTTCCAAAAGCTAGCAGACAGTTATATCAAATTGGTTCTTCACACCCTGGTACCATTCTTTTGGACTGTATTGACAAACTTTCTCAGCAATCGTCTAAAGCCGACACAAACATCTCATTGTTGAAGTCCGATGGGACATTGAATATTGCCATGGACTTGTGTCTTGATGCTGCATTGGATGAATTCAGCTCACATTGGCAAAAGAAAATCTTACTGAGTGTGGCGTTTGGTAAAGCGTATGTGGATGGATTTTATGACTCTGAAAAGTATCTTCGTGTCATAAATACTGTCAAGGTATTGAACCAGTTGAGATCAGCGGATATAGCATTGTTCTTGACTTATCCCGAATCCGAAAGAGCTCAATGGCCCAATATTGTTGATATGTTATTAAATCGGGAGCAGTATCTATTGGCGTTAAAAATCACTGAAATGCTCAAGATCCAAGATTCGAAGGACAAAATATACGTCCATTGGTGCTGCTACAAAATAAAAAAAGAAATAGATATGGAAGATGCTGAATTGTTTAAGATAATATCGAAGAAGTTATATGCTGCTAGAGACCTGCAACTTGAGGGGCCAAAGAATTATCTCACTACTCAACAAATCTCGGACATTGCTTATGAAGAAGGACGTTTAGAGTTATGTAATGCTTTGATCAATTTGGAACCTTCCATTGTGAAACAAATCGAGCAACAACTCAAGTTTGATAAGCTTGAAATCGCTTTATTAAAAGCATTCGAGAGTGGAAAATACGATCTTGCTAAATTGATACTCATGTATCTACATAGTACTTTGTCGACGTCCCAATTTTTCAAGATCTTGCATCAAAATGAATCTCGAAGTGTGGTTGACCCTTTTGCTAAAAATACTGGACGAGCACTTTTCGTTAGTGGAGAGTTAGTCGAGAGTTTTTGGCTTGAAAACGTGGGAAAACATGACCAGTCACTTTTGGAGAGATATTATGAGGAGGAAGACCTTAAAGTTGAGTTGGAAATAGAGAAGTTGAAGATTTTTATCGAAAACCACCAATCGGACATTAGTTCGCCACAAGATACTTACTATGAAGATTATCGTTTGCGTCTTCTCAAATTATCATCCCATTCAGGTGATAGAAAGAATACCAGATTTTATCAGCAGCAGTTAGAAATCTTGTCTCTCCAACAAAAATTGTCAGAAACATACAGAACCGACTTTTTCAAAGCTTCGACGTTGACGGAGATTTTGACCAAGCTTATTGCAATGCACCAGTTAAAGCAAGCTCACAAGGTGGTGAAGGAATTCAAACTTACTAACGAGAAGTTGTGGAATCTCATTTTGCAGACTTATAGTAAAGCCCATGAATTTGATAGGCTACATGAGTTTATTGTCTCTTGCTCACCAGATAAGAATAATTTAAAGTCACCGATTGGATTCCCTGTGATTGTGGACACCTGTTTGGCGTACAAGGGCCCCCTGGAAAACATCTCAATCTACATCAATAACTGTGCAGATATGCATTACCTAGACAAGATTCAATTATTTATTTCCAACAATGATTTACTTTCGGCTGCTCAAGAGGCTTACAAGTATAGGGATCTAGCGTTTTTGAAGTCAATACTCAAGAGGGCTCAAAAACACGCTAATGAATCTGTGATTCGATCGATAAAGAGTTTGGTTGCAAAATTAGAATGAAGTCAATCAAAAAATGCAACCAGAATAAAAGGATACCTTGGGGTTTGTCCATTTCATGCACTGTATACGTCTCTGGACTTCTGGACTTCTGGACTTCCCTGGATTTCTCTGGATTTCTCTAGACTCATTGTTTGGCTACGTACCATAAAACTTGCCCTGTTTAACTACCCCACAACTTCTCCCCTCTTCGCCAGTCAACCACGACGGCATGGTGAAGGGATTCACCATCATTTTTTCAGTGTTCGTTTCCTTGACTGCTAGTTCATGAAGACCTCCAAATACGTCAGCACCGGATAATTTTATGGTAATATTGGATAATTTGTCCTCGCTATCTCCAGTGGCACTTTCGTTAGTATCGATGTGGCTGTTCCCGAATTCGTCATGGTCTTGGTACCTCTCTTGTAATTTAAACTCCGCATATTGTATGGGAGCAATAGATGCAAAAATAGGTGGCTCATACTTCTCGGTGCTCTGTACTTCTTCTTCTTCTCTCATTATATGAGCTGTCTTACTACGTTTGGTGGCCCTTAATGAAAACTGTTCTTCACATAGGTTAGTCGACTTGATACGGCCGTCTGCAGATCCTTTGAACCTCAAATTTGCAGCTGTTTGTAGCTTGTTCACCGTGCATTCGTTCTCTTTATCTGAGATATCTCGAGAACTCCTCTTCTCTTTACCTGAAGTATCGATATCAGTCAGTCTCTTGATCGTTGGATGATCCTCTGGTTTCCCCAAAGGTGACATGTCAACAGTTGCATCGGCATAAGCAGCCCAAGCACCCAAACTATGTCCGAACCTTGAATTCCCGTACATAATGCACATACTCTCTAACGATCTCACAGGTTTCTGCTTGATGTCTGTTTCTACTTTCAAGAGATTGGACTGGTTCTGGGGCAAATTTCGTTCCACCACCTGCATGATGATATTGGTCACCAAATCATTTCCTGGAGTGTGGATTATATGAGCCGAGTTCATGGGAAATGCCACAAAGTGAGCTCTATTGGATATTATGTGTGGCCGATTGGATGTACTGGCGGTAGAAGCCGATTGCAAGTCGAATAGTTGAATCCGGAGAATTATTAAGGGTAGTCGAGGGTGACGACACACGTATATATGGCTCATAAAGAAGCTGCACAAATCATGTGACAACATCTCGATAAACCTCTTGGGCTCTAACAGTAATTTGGCATGGTTCCCATTGGAATCTTTCACGGTCGACAAGGCCCATGAATACGCATTTGGTTTATCCACCAAAAATTGACAATCTATTTGTGATAACTGTAAAAGATTCAACCCATTGCACCAATATTCTCCCACGACTTTCTCCACAATCGTCTTCTTGGAAGTCTTATCGGATCTGAACTTTGTGCTCTCCAGCACCACCAACTTATTCAATTGTCGCTGGGTCAACTTTAACTTAGTTGTGTGTGGTTGAGTATTCACTATTTGAGGCCATTTATTGCACAATTCCACCACTGTTTGACGGGGCAATCGCATCAAGATATTAGCGAACGAGTTTGTGGGTAGCACCGGGATATACGTGTTTGGCAAGCTATTTCTTTTGAATTTAGACATGTGGTGGTTAATTGCGAGATCACTCTTTTTGTGTACTTTGTTTTTCTGAACCAAATACGGTTAGTGCATACAAAAGGAGATGCGAGATGAGTTCGTTTTTTTTCTCTTTTCACTACAGGTAATAAATATGTCCGAGACAGAGGTTGTAAGTCAGACGACTACAAACACAACAAAAGCTCCCAAGGATGACGGGCTTGATAGAAAGACGTTATTCGTGCGTTCCATCCCTTTCAACGCCACATCAGAAGAATTGTCTGAATACTTTTCACAATTTGTTCCAGTGAAGCATGCAGTGATTGTAACAGATAACGACCAGAAATCAAGAGGATTTGGGTTTGTGTCGTTCACTTTAGACGATGATACGCTCACTGCCTTGGTGCAGTCGAAAGCTGCCAAGTTTAAAGGCCGTTTGTTGAGAGTCGATATGGCTAAGAGGAGAGATCGTAAAGACACAAAAGACTACCCCAAGAACGAGATTGCCCCGGTTGAGAAAAGAAGAGCTAGGTTGATTGTTCGTAACTTACCTTGGTCATGTAAGGATCCAGCAGAATTGAAAAAGTTATTCTCCAAATATGGAGCTGTGTTTGATGCTTATATTCCAAAAAAAAAGAACGGTCAGATGCTTGGATTTGCATTTGTCATCATGAAGAAAGATGCTGCTGCTGCAATGGCGGTGAAGAAATCTGTGGGCTTGAAGATCGACGGCAGAGAAGTTGCTGTTGATTTGGCTATTGAGAAGTCCAAGTGGGAAGAGGTCAAGGCCGAGGAGGACGAAGAAGAGGACGAAGAAGAGGAAGAAGAAGAGCAGGACGAAGAAGAAGGAAAAGAAGAGGTTGTGAAGTTGTATGACGAGGAAGATAAGTCTGCCCGTAAAGAGGAGAATGACACTGACTCTAGTGCTGATAGTGACAGTGACAGTGGTGATGGTGAAGATGGAGATGACGATGACAATGATAACGACAATGTTGATGACGATTTTGACGACTTGAACGAACTCAAAGACGAACCAGAGGTCGTAGAAGAACCTCCCAGAGTCCAAAAAAACAAACAAGAAGCTTTCGCCGTGTTTGTCAGAAACATCCCCTATGATACTACAGCAGAAGCTTTAAAAACACACTTTGAACACTTTGGATACGTCAAGTACGCTTTACCCGTTAAGGACCGTCAAACAGGCTTATCTAAAGGGTCAGCATTTGTGGCTTTCGTCAAAGAGAGCGCATACATGAAGTGTCTTGATAATGCCCCTACCATTGAATCCACCACCCTATTAATTGCCGACGATGTTTCTCCAGAATATGTTTTCGAAGGAAGAGTTTTGAACATAAGCAGTGCAGTAGACAGAAAATCAGCCGATATATTGGCTACTCGTAATGCTGATAAAAGAAAAGAAGCTGCTGGTAAAGAAGTCAACCCCAGGGATAGAAAACATACTTATTTATTAAATGAAGGTAGAATTACGGAGAATTCAAAGTTGGCCCAATTCATATCAAAAACTGATATGGAATTGAGAGATAAATCATACAGATTGAGAGTGCAACAATTGAACAAAAACCCTTCATTGCATTTGTCATTGACGAGATTGGCTATCAGAAACTTACCAAGGTCCATGAACTCGAAATCTTTGAAAGCTTTAGGGCGTCGAGCCATTGTTCAATTCGCTACTGAAGTCAAAGAGGAGTTAAGACAACCTTTATCCAAAGAGGAAATCAATAGGTCGGTGAAGCTTAAGAATGAAGATAAAGACTTGGAAGAGACCAAGCCGAAGAAATCCAAGAATGCAGGGGTGGTGAAGCAAGCCAAGGTTGTGATGGAAATCAAAGGATCTGGTGAAATTGGAAGAAGTAGAGGATATGGGTTCATTGAGTTCAGAGACCATAAATCAGCATTAATGGGATTGAGATGGTTAAATGCCCATGAAGTCACGGTTGAAGAAATCACAGAAGGATTAACGGAAGAAGAAAAAAAACAAGCTGATCTTCAGGGATTAAATAAAAGAAGGTTGATTGCAGAATTTGCAGTCGAAAATGCTCAAGTTGTCAGAAGAAGAAAGGATAAGGTGTACCAATCTCGTGTAAACCGAGACAGAAGAGACGAATACTCTCAAAGAGAGGGGTCATACCAAGAAAACAAAGATAGGCCTAAGCGTTCTGCTCCTGATGGCGGAGAACAAGAAAGAAGTAAAAAGCATAAACCTAACAGAAAGGGTAATATGAACAAAGGACCTAACAATGAGAAGAAACCGGATTTCAAACCCGACTCCAAGTCTGATACCACCGACGATATCAAAAGACTTATTGGAATGAAGCGTAAAAGAAGAAAGAATAAGCATTAGCAAAATAACTTGTAACATATATATTGCCCCAATGTAACGCGTAATCTATTGATATACCAGAAAAAACGACCAGGGCTTCAACGCCCGAAATATGCGACATCTTTGAGATGCAACCGAATAGGCGAGACATTTCGGAGACATTATTAACCTTATAACTTCGTTCCTATATTGCCCTTTTGTTGAATTCTCTCTCTAAATTTTTCTTTTCACAACAAGTTTTTTTTTTAATTTCCCCCATCCACTGTTTTGTTGATTTGTCACTTGGTTTCAGTGACTGCTTATACGCACTGAATTCATACTCCAAATCGTAACTGATAGATCACACATCCACAAATAAAAAGACGCTTTTTGTTTCATAATACCTAACCCCCTAGAAACCTCATCATGGTTTTATATAAACGCAAACAGGTTCAAATCATTAGACCGACAGAAACACCCCAGGACTTATCTACACAAGTATGGCATATTCCTCAAACAAATGAATGGTTCGTCAATTATGAAGATTATCTTGCCAGAATAGATTACTACCAAAGACGAAAGTTTGTTTGTGAAATCACAGGAAATTCGTGTTTGACCTTCTTTGAAGCGTTAAAGAGTGAAATCAAAGAAGTTAAAGATGTGGAGAAAAACTTCCCGGAAGCATTAAAGACCCATATGTTACGGTTCTTACAATTCAACAGAATCACCCGATTGGACCAACTTGTGGATAAATTGTACCTGCAGTTCAAGAACAATTACTTTCCTGGTGAGTATATCCTACTCAAAGGTGTGGTTATTGGTGGTGGTGTAGGAGAAGTAACTGCCATGAAACATAAAGCCATTATAAGAGAAAAGGTAGAGTTCCCTAATGCTCCTGCAAAGTATTTGGTAGTTCGGCTAAATGATAACAAAGACACAATCGCCACGGGTGATAAGTTGGCAAGAGACCGAAACCACTTTACAAAATGGTTAATCAAAACGTTTATTAAGTTAACGATGACCAGGTCTCATAAAATAGGTGCTCCATGGGTGGTTAAAGACCAATATGCCAAGAAGTATAGAATAGACCAAACGTATCCACCCGATTTGAAACAATACGAAGCGTCCACCGTGACCCATGATGACCCATACGGTGATCCTAGTCTGATGCGTCACTTTACCGTCTTGTCACCTCATGTTCCCACTCCGAAATCCACCTCCCCTCCTCCCACAAAGAACCTACATCCATACAAGTTCCGAGATGATCCTCTCTCAGCAAAAAAGCTTCATAAGCAGCTTGACCTGCTCAGAAGTATTACGCCTGAGAGGGCTGTTACTCCTAATACCATCAGTTTAGACCAACTAGTCAAGGGTTCCATGACTCCTGACCTGGTTAAAACTTCAAAAATAAGGAGGTTTCCAGTGCATTACTTACCGCTTCATTTACGAGTTATTGGTAATATCGAAGATGAAGGGGTTAATTGCAATCGACCCGGCACTATAGCCACCCTTCAAGCCAATGGTATTCCCCCAACGAGGAAGAATATGGTTGATGACTTGAAAATCAAATTTGATTTGCAACACATGAAGCCTACGCCCCACAAGTTCAAACTACCCACAAATTCCCGAACGTGGAACCTCCATTTACTCAAATTGATAGAGAAGAAAGAATTGGGTGCAAAGGAAACCACTGTATCAAAGGAACCCCAAGAAGTGATAGAGCTCGTCACAGAAGATGGGTTTGAAGGTGATATGGGTAATGACCTACTTGCTCTTGATAAGGAAAAGTTGAAATCAGAGCACCTTCAGTGCATTGAAGACGCTCTTGAAACGTGGATCTTTTTGAACATCTACCACACCCCTTTGAAAATCGACACATTTACATTCGATGACTTTATTTACTCCATGGGTTGGAATTCAGAGCAATTTGAAGCTCAAGGAAGATGCCAATTGCTCGATGAAATATGGTGTAGTGTTTTGGGACAAATTGTTTCGAACAAATTGCCTTCTGCCTCAGAGACTAAGGCTCTTGATGAGGACGACGTGTATGGATTGAAAATTACCATTCCTACAACCGTATCCCTTATCAATCCCAAGAATGAAGATGAGGAGCTCGTTAAAGGTTCCGAAAGCGAGACGGAAAATAATGGCAAGTTCACAGATACAGAAGAGGGCAAGTCGGATGCAGAAGAAGGTAACTCGGATTTTGAAGGAGCCATGTTTGATTCAGTGAAGTCCAAGGGAAAGACGTCAAATGGGATATCGGTCAAGAAAGAGAAACCAGAGGTGATTAGTGTGGATGAGGCTGATGATGAGGCTGATCCAAATGATGGAAATGATGAAGGGATGGAAGCTGAATCCAGTAATACTGAGGACAACGAAGAGGAAGATGAAGAACCAAGAGACCACAATGCATACCCCATAATGAACCACCGGGGAATCTCATGGCACGACAGATTACGTAAACGTAACTTTAGAGATGGCAATTGGCAGACTATCTTGTTAGGGGTGCTTTCTTTAGTGGAACATATTCCCAAGTTCCTGGATACAGTGGAAAGGGTTTATAAGGTGTTGGCCCCTGTGACTGAACCAGCAACTGCTACCACCGCTTTAAATCAATTCTATAAACGGATGGATATCAATTTAAGACTCCAGGCCTTAAACATTTTGTGTGGCCTACTTGCCACCACTGACATGGTCCGGTCGTATATCGATAGTGGATTGGACGAATCGACGGTTTTGAGGAGGAAAAGATTGGATAACATCAAAGAGTTTAAAATCACCCTTGACCAAGCTCAAATCTTGCACAGTACCATAGTCGAACTATTGTTGAAGGCAGCAGCCAGTACTGTGAATGTGGAGGAATTCAAGAAAAAGCAAAAGTTTGATATCACTCAGAAAGAAATGAGTGAAAGTGAGTCTGAATTGGCGCAGACTGATACTCTGTTTGCTGAATTATGCAAGGAGAGGAAAGTGTTGTTTGAAAAGATTGATGAGTTGAAAAAAGAGAAGAAGTCATTTGAAAGACAGTTGGTTGAATGGGATTGTCAACGGGTTCGTTGCTTAGGAAAAGATCGGTTGTATAATCGATACTGGTGGTTCGAAAACAACGGGTTGCCAACCTTGCATGGTAATGCTGATGCTGATGAAGATAACGAAGATGAAAAATTTGACGATAATGATTCTCCTGACGAAGTCCAGGAGGAGACTTATTTGATGGGAAAACTTTGGGTTCAAGGTCCATGTTCTGAGGATATTAGACTTCATTTCCCAAATGCCTCCTTTACTAGTGCTTCCCCTGAGAACCATCTCATAAGACACGATACCAGTGATGATGTTTTTGACTTTGATGGTAAGCGAGTTGAAAGTTTGGACTTCAGTCAGCTACCACCGGACTTTGTGAAGTTTGCTCATAATGAATACAATGTCAATTTTGAACCGAGCAGTATTAAGAAAACAGATGGTAGATCCATTGTGGATAATCTTGGAGAACTTGCACCGGATTTCAACTATTTATCGTTGTCAGCAGGCGAGAGGAAAGTGATTGAAGAAGCCCCCGATCCACTATTTGACGGATCTCAATGGAGATATTATGACAATAAGAAAGACATTGACACCCTTGTAAAGTGGCTCAACCCATATGGGTTTAGGGAATCCCAATTGAAAAAAGAACTTCTTAATGTTAAGGATGCTATTTCGTTCAGTGTGGATGCTAGAGTTAAAGCCTTATTCAACAAAGATCTTATTAGTGAACAAGATTCTATAAGAAGGAAGATTCAAGTAGTGGAGAACAAACTCGGTGGCTCAGCTGGTGAATACGATGAGGGAGAAGACGACGTGGACGGTATCTCTGGCAGGAAAAGAGGTTTGCGAATGAAGTCCAAAAGTAACAAGCGTCAAAAGAGAAGTAATGAAGAGATTATTGAAAATGGAACCACTGATGAGTTACAAGAGTTGAAGGAGGAACTCCAGAAGAAAATCAAGGATCTTGAGCAGGAAAAGGAAGCGTCCAGAGCTTTGGAATGGGTTAATTCTCTTGCTATAGATGAGTTTGACAAATCCTTATATGACGGAGGAGATAAGCCTAAGGCCAAGCCCAAAAGAAAATAGGAAATGATTTAGAGGTGCCGTTAAAGGCATGTATATGTATTAAAATGTAATATTAGATGCTTCAATATTTATTTCGCTTGTTTGGGTCATAAGACTCGTAATTTCTTCTTTTATCCCCCTGTTTTCTAGACATCTCCGCCAATTCCCTTAATTTTTGTTCCTTTTCTTTTTGTTGTCTCTCAGCCATTTTCTTTCTTATCTCATTCCGTTCTCGTATCTCTTCCCTTGCATGTTTATCAGCATCATCTAGAGCAGATGTCAACCCCGAAAGCTTATCAAGGTTGATCTCTGGGGTCTCGTTGGTGGTTCCGGCAAGCATTCTTTTATC
Source organism: Yamadazyma trypodendri (assembly GCA_030572515.1). NCBI lineage: Eukaryota > Fungi > Ascomycota > Pichiomycetes > Serinales > Debaryomycetaceae > Yamadazyma > Yamadazyma trypodendri. The sequence continues at coordinate 263,373 of JAJMAI010000014.1, read as the reverse complement.
AAGAGATATGGTAAACCCTTGATTATTCTTCCAGTTCGATATCGCAGCAGGAATATTCCATTTGGCATGATCTTCTTTTGTAAGTTTGGATGCTCCGGTGGTATTTTTGAGTATTGGAGGGGGTGGGGAGGTTTCCTTGTGTCTATTCTTCCGAAGCCTGTGTTTTGGCGGTAACATGGGGTCCTGCTGATAACTTTTAACTTGAATCTGGGTCTCTCGTCCTCTTTCATCACCACCCAAAACGGAACGCAGGGTATAGGTAACGTATTGCACATCCTCCGACTCCTTTTCACCCCGGTGTTCTCCCAAGAGCTTATTAATCAACATCTTTGTGTCTTCAATGCACCTTTTCACAGTATCATCAGAATCATGTTTTGGGAAACTGTGTTTCAAATTGGGGAACCGCTGTTTTAAAGGCACCGTATCCTCGTATGATGAGTGGAATCGGCTTTTGGAGTTTGCCGATGCTATTGTCATGTTGTAGTTCAAGGTCCCATCCTTATTAAGGTAGTATTTTGATATGGTGGAAGTGTTTCCCAAAGAATCAGATTTGTCTTTCGAAACAACCAGAAATTCTTCCGACTTGGGTACAATTAAAATCCTTGAATTGCCCACCTTTTCTGCGTCAAGGTGTATGGGCCTAGAATACGCTATATTTTTGGGTTTGGGAAGTAGGGAACTAAACATGGATTCGTGATAAGATAAAAAAAGTGCGAGATGAGACTAGAGATACATTTAAAGTCATAGTGTTTATATTTCAGCTCCACAAAGCCATGTCCCACTCAAAAAATCCCAAGGTTTTGACAATAACGAAATATCGTTAAAAAAACCGGACGAACTGGTCTCATCTGCCTAACTTCTGGGTCTATTGAAGACTCAAAATCTGCCACCGGTTTATAGGCGAAGGACATAAAGCCCTGGAAGGCGATACTGGCAAACCTCTGTTTCCAGTCAGGTCGAACTCTCTCACTAATCAAAGCTGAGGATTCAGTCAAAAGCTTACTGTTCTGCGATTCTTTATGCTTTACCATGATACCTGGATCATCAGACATGATTCCGTACTCCTTAATTTGAGCCACCTTACAAACACGGTTGAAGTAGTCGTACTGGAATGTGTTGTTGATGGTCCAAGTCCAAAGACTGAGATCATGGACTTTGGCAAGAGGCATGAAAGTATCCAAGAAGCTTCTAGACCATGTCAGTAAGTATAATATGGAAACCCCCGTGGTCTTGAATAGGTGTCTTGAAGAGCCATATTTTTGCTGCAAATAATGGTTATATTCGAGGAAAGTAAGGGAATTATTCCAGTCCACGGAAATGTGATAGAGCTGGAATTTTTCCTTGATATCGTATGTGTTGTACACTTTTTGAAAGAAGTCATCTTGATTCATGTACTTGACGAAATCCAAGTCCCAAACCCCAAATTGAAGACGTCTAAACCAGTAATTATAATCATTTTTAACCTCGCTAATCTCCTTGAAAATCTCCTGTATTATTCTAGGCTTATTATACGTCTTGATGTCCAACATGACGGTTTCTCCTGGAATATTGTCATTATCAACTATGAAATTTAACACGGTTTTAAAAGTCAAGAATTCATCTCCGGTGTACTTATTGACCAAGTCCTTCAAATCCTTCTCGTACGAACTGCTTGGAATATGGAAATCGGTCTCTTCACCACTAGGGTACACATACGTTCTCTTGGTATTCACATCATGTGAAACCACCAACACATCGTCAGCTGTCAAATATAAATCGGTCTCGAAACTAGGAGCTCCAGCCTCAAAACATTTCCCGAACCCCAAAATGGTATTCTCGGGGTACTTTCCTTTGTAACCTCTATGGCCTGATATTATAGGGCAATCAAAAAGCATTGGGATACAACGGCAAAAATGACGATACTTTAAAAGACGTTTATACTTTTGAATGCACGCTTTGAAAAATTGACGGGAACGGATGTGAGTTGAATTGACTAATTATAAGAATTGAATATTAATGGAGGTTTACTTCAAACATTCCTAAACATTTACTGCTCTAAAGAAAGAGAATACCGATATCAGTAACAAAACACAAAAATACCTATATGCTGAAAGAAGCAGCGTCCTGTTGCAAGGATTCAAGCTTAGAATCTTCCAACTTAACCTTCACATGCCTAATAAAATCATGGATACATGCATCTGAGTCCATTGTCCCAAGTAGAAAAGCTTCATCAAACTTGGAAGATTGACACACATTGAGGGATGTTTCCAAGTCTATAAGGTAAATTACTGGGCCATAAGCTGTGAGATAAGTGAACCTTGTCAAAAAACCAAACATCACCTCTTTTAACATTGTTTTGGGATCAAAGTGAAGTAAAAGGTAGTCAATTGCTTGAAAAAGATTTAGAGTATTGGTGGGTAACATTCTTTTGGGATCAAGCCAACTTTTTGGTATCAATCCTTCTGTTGAAACTTTCTTAGATTGGTAATAGTAGGTGCTGATGGCATCCAATCCATACATGGGCACAAACTTGAATGCATTCTGGTGGCTCAAATGATATGCTGTGTGCCTCTTTGTTGATATCTCCAAACAATGCAGTACACACCCTGCGACATACAGAATAATGAAGACACCTTCATAAAAGAGGAAATCATGGCTGCGATATTTATCCTCTATCTGTTTAACAGGAATGTAATTACTTGCATCGTGAAGGCCTCTGTCATCTTTACGCAGCGTGATAAGGTATTCGAGCTGTGCGGAATTCAACCCACAGATATCCAAAACCCCCAAAAGTTTATCGAAGTCCCTGAGGGTTTTAATTAAAGTGGCGTTCTCTTGTCTTAGTAATTGCATTTCGTGTTTCATGTCATCCATTTCCTTTGATCGTTTCTGTTTCAAAAGTCGCTGGGACTCTCGCATCCTTTTGAGTCTCTGGGTCCTAGCATCCTCGCTACTGTCTTCCTTACTAGACATGTGGATATATCGTATTCAAATATATCGTATATAAATATATCGTATAAAATAAATTAATTTGCGAAACTGAATGCTGCAAAAAAATTAGAGCTTCGATTTTCCGGACTGATCCACTACCAGCTTTATTAAAGAATAAGCAATTGACTGAGACATGGGAATAATAATTCCCTCGGGGTTGGTTTCAGTATTATTCTCTCCTGTTTCAGGGTAAACCAATTTCCTGACAAAGTCTATATCAAACCATCTAGCATCTTCGAGTTCATTATCATGGCCCAAATCTATGATTTCATTGTGGCTATTAAATTCCACTTCGGCAACGCATCCAATCATCAAGTTTCCAGGGAATGGCCATGGTTGAGTCATAACAATATCTATTTTGGACGAGGCAACCCCGGTTTCTTCCCAAATTTCCCTCTTGGTGGCCACCTCTACTGTTTCACTGGGTTCCATGAACCCGGATGTACAACTGTACATATTGGTTATTCTGTGTCTTTTGCTCAACGATAATAATATCTTTGATTTGTCGGTATTTGTAACAGCAGTAATAATGACCGCATCAGTTCGGGGGAAAGATACATTGGACACACTGGTGTTCTTCACTGGACATTCGTACTTATCTTTCCCATTTTCTGTCTTGCCAATAATCTTGTTGTTTACGCAGAGTAGTTTCCCACCTGCATGAATAGGAATCACCTTAGATCCACATCCTGGACAGAATCTGTTTCTGTTCATCCAATCAAAAAACATTCTCCCATGCGAGAAAAGAGAAGCCTCAAAGAGGGTGAACCCGAGATGGTGCTTTCTTGAGGTCGAAAAGAAAATATCTGTGTCTCCAATGTCACTATTATTTGATTTGACAAACTTTAAAATTGCCTCCGTTAATTTAGGGGAATTTGTCAAATCAACTGCAAAGTACGGGACACCTTTGTACCTACCATCTTGATAACCGAAATAGCTGTCAGCTTTGGAAAAGTCAAATCCCACACTTTCATCTTCCAAGCCTAAAAACAACACTGTTGGCTGCTCGTTGTCTCTCAAAGCATGATGGTGTTCAGTATTGTCTTTGGTCCACTGATTTATGGCTTTATTCCACAATTCAACGTGCTTTATTCCTTTGAGTATTTTCTCCTCGCCCTGCAAGACATTATCTCCATTGGTCAACAACACCAACTTATCCTTCCAGGTCTTTACTACCAATGCATCAGTATTGCTAAAAAAGATAAACCGACTACTTGCATGAGAAACTGCCGCTTCCATGAACACCGAATCCTCTCTCAAAAATGACACTCGGTTGATAACCTCTTTTCCAAAGTACATCTCATTCTGTAATTCTGTTATTGCTATCGAATCCATGACGCCTCTAAAATCTTTTGATAATGACTTAAATCGCCTGAATATCATTTGTAATATTATTTCTCACCGATTTGAGTTGACGCTAGTTTCGGAAAAATGCTTATTTACGTAAATACTGTTAATTAAATAAAACATAACCTCATTTCTTTCCCTTCTTTTTCTTCTTGTTCTTCTTGGAAGCTGGTGTGGGAGTGGGTGCTGGGGTGGAAGATGGGGTGATGGGCTGAGAAGTGGGAGGTGACTCGATTGCACCTTGATGTGACACAAGCTTCTTTTTCGACTTTTTCGGTTTGTAATAAGATCTTAAGTTCATAGGTAACCATCTCTCATTATCAATACCCGCCTGATCAATTGGTTTCAAGACCTTACCGCTGCTGAATCGAGCCTTCCTAGTCCTCTTTTTGTCGATTTTCTGGGATATAACCGATTTCTTTGTTGGTACCGACATCACCAATGATTCGATACTAGTATTGACGATATCATCATCAACGTTCGATATCAAAGTATCCACAGACGATAGATTATCATTGGTCTTATTCAACACATTGTGCAACAAGATATCGTCGGGGTTTATCTTGTTCAATTTGGTGAATATCACCAGGTATTTATCATTATTGAGAATCAACAATTTAAACCCTAATGTCTTAAAAAAATTGTACTGTTCGTAGGACAAAGTGCTGTAGCTGATCAACTTTTCGATCAATTCGTCGATTAATGCAATGAACTTGTCGCTGGAGTCTAATATCTCATAAAGATTAAACAATGAACCAATTAAACCAGGAAGTAATTCGCCTGATGTTAAGTTATATTTGACCAACTTCTCCAAGCTGGTTAATGACTGGTTGAAGGAATTACTTTTTGAATTCAATGCAAATAGTATTAAGCTGATCACCACTAATTCGCTGAAGTTTTCAACAGTGATATCAGATTTATTGACAATCTTGAACAATTTTCTGGCAGTCACTTCCTGGTTGTTGATCAAGTCGTCATTGGAGATACCAAGCTTGGATAATACTTTATACGACAACAAAGTGTAGTCTCCTTTGGCGATATAATTAATCAAGTTGGTGTTGCTTAAGTAATTAGAACTGATAGATAACCCACCAGTCAAGTATTTGAGTAACAAGTTATTCTTCACAAAGACATTGTATTGGTTTGAGTTGAGCTTGCTCGAAATCTTGCTGAAGTTTTCTTGGATACTCAAACTTCTTTGAATCAAATTCACAGAATTCTCATCTTGCACCAATTCATTTATTGCATAATAATTGTTATTGAGAATCAATTTCATCAAAAGATCATTGTATTGGGATGTTTTCATTTCGCCCAATAACTCTTTGGCATTTTCCACCTTGTTTTGTGCCTGGTAAATGAAAGCTTTTGCTAATAATATAGGACATTTTTCAAGCTGATAACTTTTTTCATCCAAATTTAAGGAATTCAATAATTCCAATGACTTGTCCAATTGGTCTAAGCTTGTAGATAGCTCATTATTACTTAACGATATCAAAGCTTTATTGAATAACAAGTCGTGATTTTCCTCACTAACCGTAGAAGTAGGTTCAATGTATTGGTTGTTCAAAAAGTTCAACTGACTTATAATAGCCAACTCGTTGGTGTACAAATCGGATGAATTATCTATATCATCATTGTTTTTAATAAGCTCATGGTATATCTCTAATGCCGTTCTATTCTCCCCTCTTTGATAGTAGTCTTGTGCTCTGATATGTTTCAACCCCCTTATTGAGAAAGATGATGTGTCGTTCACCGAAACCTTCTGGAATAACTGTTGTAATAAGGCCGATTGCTTGGTTTTATAGTACACATATCCCACCTCTATGGAAAACTGGTTTATTATATCTTCATTTTTGATATTCTTGATCAACTGCAATGCTTGTTGGTACTTGTCTAAATTGATCAATGCTACTAAACAGTTGTTAAAGGACTTGAAGTCGTTAAAATTTTTGACCTTCGATAAGTACTGGTATGACACCTCAAAAATCTCCTCATGGTGATCGGATGCAGGTGATACGTTCAATTTCTTGAACGCCTGCATTATAGAATTAGACATGATACCGGTATATTTAGTTAGTTGAGATTTCTCAAAATTCGTCGATGCAAAATTTTCAAATTGGCATATGCACTACCTTTGGGTGCTAGAGAAATAGCTGCAAAATGTAGTAGTACTTGTAAGTGTGAGTTGGTTCCATTGTTTTTTTGTAGGAAATACAGAGATATTATTGCGGCTGTTGGAACTCACGGGTAGCTCTTTTTTATATTTCATCGGAGTGATTCTTGTTTGGACTACATATTAACCGTAATTTCGACAGAACTAATGTTACCCCAGATTTGAGATTTAAATTGTAAGTTCGGCATTTTTAACAAGTGTTCGTTTTATCATTAAACTAAATATATCTAAAAATGCTGCAAGAAACTTATACGAAACGTAACGACAGTATGCGACCATTCGAATGGGAGGAAGTTATCAAATGAGTGTGAAGAACGGGCAATAATGATACACTAGTTGGTAGTAAATCCATAGACTTTAGTTGGACAAGATAGTAAATCCATTCTTTCTGATCAAGTTGTGCTTCAAATCGTTTTTCCCAAGACTGAAAGACCTTTTATGAAGCTTATTTCTCTTGATCAGCAACAGCTTTCTCAACAAATTATTCTCCAACTCATCTTCTGCATTGACTTCATCGTTAGTGATAAATGAATTTTTGGTAGACTTGAATAAATATTTGGAGTTTGATTTCATTGGCGACACAAATGATGGGTAGTTACTGAAAAACTTGTGCACTGTGTTGGACTCATTCTTGTAAGTTTTTGGAATGTATTGCTCTGTTAACTGCTGAACTGTTTCATTCACAAGCATGTAGCCTTTGAACTCATTTATGCTCAACTCCAGCAATGGGGTTCTTGTTATCATATTGTTCTGGGGAATGTTTTTGAATTTTGGTTGTAGGATATTTTCCTGTTCGTTAAAAGATATAGGTTTGGCTTTTTCGGTTCCGGAGTTGTTCTCTTTGCCAGAGATTTCTAAATCATTAAAATCCCCCGTAGTTTTATTAACATGATCTTCAAAGATAGTGAAGTTTGGGGCCCTCGTTTCAGATTTAGGAACATGCTTATTTGGCGAAAACTTAGCTCTTTTGGTAGGGGAAGCCTTAAATGGGGAAGAGGAGCTGGATCTGGATTTAGGTTTCGCAGGTGACGAGATGATGTTGCTTTCTTTTGATGCCAATACTTTTCTGTTGACGCTTGACATGTTGGTAGACGTGTTGTGATGCAGAAGTGAGGAAGAATTGAAAATGAGTGAAAAAACGATGCAAAACGCTTATGGATGCAAGATCACTTCAGGAAAAGGAGTGAAGGATATTCTACTAAATAAAAGGGAAATGGACAACTAAACCAAGATATAACAAAGTCGACGAAGTAAGTGGTAACAAAATGTGGGAAATCGACTTAGTTTATATAAAAATACACTAGCCGATACTGTCGGTTGTTTTTATTTCTTAGATGTAATGCTGCCATAACCAATTTATTGTGCATATTTAGCTTTAGTCCATTTTGCATTTTGTAGTTTTTTTGCAGTCTCCTTGCACACGTAAGATCGAGATTTTCGTGGTTGAAAACTCCACAGCATATTTTACGTTCAAAACAGCATTTACAACAAAACGACTGGTGCTTCAAGTTGATATGCTGCAGTGGTATATAGTATTAGTGTAGGCGCTGTTAGACACGTCTAGTTCCGCAAGGCTGCTCGCTACACGTCTCCTTCACTTCTAATTGCTTCGGTATTATATGCAAGACAACTAAGGTGCTGCAGATTTAGTGGATTGTACATTTAACACCTCTGTTAAAATTTTTATGTCACACCGACATTTGAAATACCTGAAAGGGATGGATAGGGGTGGTAGTATTAAAATACTAGTGACTCAGGAGTGGAGTCCTTAACCCTTCAGTAGCGAATGGACATTGAGCAGCTAATACAATCCTTAGTCTATTCTTTTCACTTTCGTCGTGGTCTCATAAGTATTTGCGTTTTTCATTAGGAAAAATATGAGATTACGACATCCATTTAACGAAGGTATGAATATATTTTGGTGCTAACTGTGCCAACAGGAACTCAATAATCCAGAGAAACAATGTAACTGAAACAATAGGACGTCATACGGGTAATTTTTTGTGTATACCGGATTCACCACGTACCGCAAGCGTGTCTCACATAAGACAATAATGCACAATGCATCACTGAGCTTCTTTCTTGATCGCAGCACATTGTGCCACATTTCCTCCGTCCTTTTAGTCTAGTTTTTCACCCATTAGCCAGTTATTAGTGCAGTCCCGAATGGTGGATTTCTTGAACTTTTTGGGAAATATGAGCTTGTAGCTAGACCCATTGACGAGCCCTTTGTCCAAAATTCTCTCTTTAGTGCTAAACACTATTTTGTACATATGGGGTTAAAATCATTAACCGAACCCTTATCACACCCTGTTTTTGTATTCCCACGTAATTCGCCTGAATTCTGATGTGGAACCTTCAAGTTATTTTATCCCTGCAAAATTTTTTAAACAAGGTTTGCAGTTTGGTTAGATTGAGGTGGGAATGCGTTCTTTTTTTGGCCTGGGCACATTTTTTCATCGCGATTTTTGACCTTGAAGGAGTTTGCAGTCTGTGTTGCACGATTTGGAAGGAGGCCAAGGGGAAAAATGAGCTAAAAAAAGGCCTTGAAAGAGCTGAGAGGCGCACCGCAAGGCATTTTCACTGGTCAATTTCCCGGGAACTGCACGAGAGGAACGGTATTTTAGACGGAGCATTGAGGAGACAGATCAGTAACCAGTCACTGCTAACTGCTGCTGTGATTTCGTTTATTTTAAGCCATTGGGCTTATACAGGGGGTTTGAACTGCTCTGTGGTCTCCGATTCTACATCAGATCTAAAATTATGAGAAAATCTTCACACTGATCCTAAAGTAGTAGTGTTCGGTGATTGGTATATCTGATGTTGCTCACTTGCAGGCTATATGAGTCTTAAATATTGGAAAACCGGGCCTATATTCCAATTGAATGTTGTTTAGTGAGATAACGATTTCATAGAGAAATGAGTGAATTTGCAGCCACACACTAATTATTATAAATCGACATATGTACTGTAAGACAGCAGTGTGGAGAATTTTGATTTCATGTTAACAGCTAAAGCCTTACAAGGTTACCAGCTAAAGCTTCTAAACCGTCCCTACTTGAAGAAATTGTTGGGGATAAATGGCAATTTGGCAATGGTTCCTTCTCTGTTTTTACCACGAACGGAAACTACAACATTTGATCCAACCTTGTACTTTTTGTCAATGTATGCCTGGCCGACGTTGTACCCTAAAATTGGAGATAATAACCCTGAACTGACGTATCCAATAGTTTTACCGGTTTCCGGCTCTTTAATTTCAGAACCAGATCTTGGTGCTGGTCCCTTGGAGGTTATACCGATTCTTCTAGCACTGAATGACTTTTTATCGTTGATTTGACCAATTATTTTGTCGTATCCATTAAACCTGAGATCCTTGTCTGCGATGTTTCTACGGGATTTGGGAATCAACCAACTCAAAGACGCTTCAACTGGTGTGGTTTCTTCAGTTAAATCGTTCCCGTAAAGACACATGCCTGCCTCTAATCTCAAAGAGTCTCTTGCAGCCAATCCAATAGGTTGCACAACATCCGGCTGTTCATCGATTAAACTTTGGAAGAAATCATTACTTTGTCTGGTTTCTTCTGGGGTACTTGAAGGAATAGATAATTCCAAGCCATCTTCTCCTGTATAACCAGTTCTGGATATTTGAATATTGGATTTGATAATGGAACTTAAGCCGGTTCTAGCAATAGTTCCAAACTTCAAGTTATTCAAGTTATAATTGGTGTATTTAGACAAGATTTCCGACGATTTGGGTCCTTGAATGGCCAATAAAGTACTTTCAAAGTTGGAATAGTCCACACTTCCATAGTTGGCCAAATTACTTTCAATAAATTTGAGATCTTTCTCTCTGCAACCGGCATTAGTAACCATATAATATTCGTCTTCTTTGATTTTGGTGATGATACAGTCGTCTATGATACCACCATTTTTGTTCAACAACACACTCAAGCTGGAGGAGTTGTTGCTTAAGGCTGATAAATCAATAGGAGTCATTTTTTGAAGCAAAAACACCGAGTCCAGTCCTTTAAAAGAGTGTTGTAACATGTGACTTACATCAAATAAACCCACCTTGCTTCTAACCCACTTATGGGACTCAATATGTGACAAACCCTTGTACAATATTGGCATCTCAAACCCAGCATAGGGAACGAATTTAGCCCCATATTTCACGTGACTTTCGTATAATGGCGTTCTAATCAATGAAGCGGTGGAATTGTTCCTAATGAATCTGAGCATTGTGAATCAAAAGTGAAGAGTTAAGAAACTGGAGAGTGAATTAGAACTTGAAAGGAAAATCACAGTATATATTGTCAGGGAATTTGACTCTGGTCGAGGTTAAGCGCGTATCCTTGACTCTCTTCCACCAGAGTTAAAAACGAGTTAAATCGACTGCAAAACTTACCCGGCCAAACACTAGACATTAATATCGTATTTGACCATCTTGTACACGGAAACAACCACAATAAACAACATGATCAAGTAAACTATGAACAGAACGATGGTGTAGTACAAAATATGGTCCATATTTCGTCTATTGTTTTCATGCACGGCGAAGTCCTTCACCCGAGTAGGCGACTTATAGCCCCAATAAACATATGAAACCGCAGCTATTGAAGCCAACCAAAGAAAGGGCAAGAATATTTGTGCTATAAGAATACCCATAGCGAATCTCAGGAGATATTTTTTCATCTGGCAAGGTTTGCAGTCACATTCTGGTACCTCTTCGATATCGAATTCATAGTACATCAACCCCATGGCTAAGAATTAGATCGGAAAGCGATTGGACAAACGGATTGGATAAATGGATTGGATATACACAATACCGGCAAAATTCTTTTATAAATAGGTATATAAGCATCGTTTGTGGTGTTACAGGTGTTTCAAGAAACTCAAAAAATTACCTATTTAGTCGATTTCAATAGACATCTCTGTAAAACGATCAGCACCCATTACACCGAAATCTACAACAGACAATCTCTTCAGCCTGTATACCACACTCTATTACTCTCTACTGTACTCCCCGTATGGTGAACTCTTTTTCAATTCTACTGCTCTTCTATTCTCTATTTATACAATACTCGATTAAATGAAAATTATCCTATCGCGTCAAACAGATACGCATCACCATGACTGCACACACGATCATACACCTACTACAGTCCACGAAAGCACGCGAACGTAACGATGGTCTTGATACCATTGAGCAATGCCTCCCGGGCCTCTTTTCCAACGATATAAAAGAAGTGATTTCTGTGTGCAAAGCCCTACTCAGCTTGATTCATTTTGAGACCCTTCAGAAAGATAAGTCAGGAACCGCCTCTAAGAGACTGAGCAGAGCTAGTATGCTACTTCGAAGCACAGTGGAGCTGTCTATAAAGAAGCTCCCCCCGCGACCGATGGGTTACATATCGATTTTGTCGTCTATGATACTCCAGATCAATGATTTGGTGTTTAACGATTTCATTAAAACTGTCAAGGTGGTGGTCCAGCAACAACACATAAGGGATCACTTCAATCTCCAGGTGTGGGAATCGTGCATAGACCTTTGTATGACAAACATCACAGACATAGATATACTGCGAGAATCATTGTTTCGGTTCATGGAATGTCTTGATACCCTCAATATCTTAATCAATTCCAATACCTCCAACACCCTTGCCATTAACATGATCGATGTCGGTAATCTTTCACGGGTGTTCAACCGGTTTCTTGATAGAAAAGAGGAAAATCTATTGATCTTCACGAATATGTTGAAGATTATTAATAAGTTGATAATCCTGTCTTCTTATGAGCAGTACGCCTCATTGAAACAGTTTGTCTTGTTGGGGTTTCGATTGTTGGTAATGGTCAAGTCTCATCACAGACATAACATATCGTTGAAAGAAGAAGTGCTAGTGTTCGTAAATTTGGACTTGGTATACTATCTTTTAAAACGCATCGATGATACTGAAGCAGGATCGTTATTTGGCGATATCCAGTCATTCATTGTTCACGAGATGAACGAGATGCATACGCTTGGACCGTTACTACACCAGGAAATGGTGGGGCTCAATCAAAACAAAGACCCCCAGCACTGGTTTAAATTGAACACAATTTACCTTGTGAATAGTGATACCACCGGCTGGTTTTTTTTAATGGGGCTCTCGAAATTGGTTAAGAAGTACTACGAATTAAAGATTCAGGTGAGATGGAGGTCGTCACATGATATGCTAAGTGTTGGTGATGCTCGAGCCGGTCCCGTCAAGAGAAGAAAGTACGATGGAATTGTGGATGCCTTGATGTCCAGTTCCAATGAATGGGAGTTGATGGATAGACTCATTCCATCCGACCGGTCCAGCAAATCTAAAATGATTGGTTTACAATTGCTTTTGTTCATGTCTGAATCGAACCTTTTGCAAATTGATCCTAATAGAACCGTGAAGTATGAGGATGAAGACCTTGAAAAGGATCCAAATGAAACCTTGTTGGAGGATTTGGATTGGAACACATCCATATTGGCCAGTATTCCGACCGATAATGATCCCTTCTTTCGGCCAACCTCACCTGGTGCTTTCACCGAAAGTATAATAAGTATCCTTTTGGCCACATCCAACTACAGAACTTTGACTTTTTGGAGCTTATTGGCATTGAATTCCTTGTTATACAATATTGCCAGAAGTGAATATTCTTTGCCCACTAAACAGATCAAAGATATTGTAAAGATCCTTCTACCCTGTGTGAAGTCTGAATCTACCAGCAAGTTGGCATGCCATTCACTTTATCATCTTGTAACCTTGATTTTGGTAAAAAATGTGGACATGCACGATGAGACGGATAATTCCTTAATCAGCCAAGTACTGAATGTGTTTGAGTTGGCAAACTATTTGGGTCCCACATACTTGGATGATTCCAGTTTCCGCTTTTGGATAGCTTTCTTCAAACTCATGAAACTACTAGGATTGAATGTCAATAATTTTCAATCGGTTTTAACCAGTTGGTTCTTAACTAAATGGACACAAGTGTTTGATGTAGAATCAGACCGATTCTGTAAAGATTTCACCAGCTTTACTGGCTTCGTTTACTGGATGACGAAGAATCAAATCAAAGACATCTACATACCCAATTTAAACTCCTATAGGGGAGGCTTTGTGGCTCTTTATTTCCAACAAAAAAACTCATTAGATGGAGAGATCGATGGTTTGACGGTGGACTTTGCTGACACCTTTAGTATGGGCTCCTCGTTCGATAAAGTTGTGAGGCAGTTTTTCAGCTTGAGCTTAGCCTTTACCAAGAGTGCCAAGTGGCCCGCTAAAGCTTTCTATCTTTTCAAGATAATGGCTTTGGATCTTCGCCTATTCGAAGACGACATTAAAATGATAACTTCAATGGATGGTCCAGAGTTGGATCCTTCTGACCAAATTGACATAATGGGAAGACTTAGAGACACCAGAAGGGAATATTTATATTTGAAGCTTTTCACGAGAAACCAGATTTTCCAACTTACAAACAATCTTCTGAAGACGAATGATGTTGACATGGATTTTGTGGCAATGTCGGGACCAAACCGACAAGTAGTACCTACGATTGGCATCGCTGATAATTGTGATGAGGTTGTAGCAGAGTATACGGATTTGAAGGAGGTGGTTATTATTCAACATGCAATTCTAACCAATGAGCATATGCTTTCCGATGACGGCGTATACCAGACTTGGATGGAGTCTTTACCGACTAATTCCCTTGTCTATCTTTTATACAAAATTTCCTGCTCCTCGGGGCAATTGTCGTACAACTTCATCACTGGCGGACTACAGTTGTTAGGCCAAAAAGCACTCAATGATGCCCACTTTGAAAGAGATGAAATGACCCTCGTTACGTTGTGTCGATTAACCGGACGATTCTTCAATTCAGGGGAGAAGACTACTATGTTCAAAGACCTTTTCAGATGGCTTTTAACGGCTGCAAAAAAAAAGCTTCTTTTAACTGAGGCGAGTTACAGTGAGTACTTAAAAATGCTTTTGGCTGTGCTTGGTCATGCAGGAAAGAAGTCAAAGAACCTGAATGATACAGATTTGACAGAGGCGTCCCTGTCTTTTGCAGAATACTTTAAGTTTGCTTCTACAACAATCAGAATACGCTCTGCTGAGAGCATTTCCACTTATTTATCTGGTATGGGGTCTTTCACAAAGCAGATCGCCTTCTACAAGGAGTTGGTCACCGGGTTCAATGCTCCCACAGAGTACTATGGTGCGGCTGGATACTGTTTGTTCCTTGGATCGCTTGAAGTCGACAGTCTTGATGTAACAAAGTCTATTCTTTTCAATCTTTTTGAAATTGCATTGTCAAATGAGGAGTTCATAGAAATGGACAATAAGTCTTTGGATCTATTGTTCTCGAAGAAGAGGCAGAAGAAACACTTGATGTTAAAGGGTCTCAAAATCCCTCTTTTCAAAGCTTGGTATGTCCATCATCTGTTCAGAAAGTTTCCATTTCAATTATTTGACTCTGGTTGCAAAACCATTGAGGAGTTCTACCAAGCTAATGCAAAAGAGTTACTCTCGGTCATACTGTCTTCAAAATCAAAAAACATCAGTGATGACTTCAAAATAGTTCTGCATGCCGTAGATGAAAGTGCATTGCAAAATTTCTACACTTTGGCATACCCATTGGCATTTATTCCAGGAGGAAAAAAAAATGACATACTTCCGGTATTGAAACACTTAACCGGCCATGGCATGAAAGATTTTGATGAGAATCTAATCATTTTGGAGACGCTCAAGCTAATTGATACTTCGAGGATGGATCATCTCGGCAAACTTCCAGGATTCAATGTGGATGTGGATTTCAAGCCCGTGGCTGCTCCTCTCCTGGATACTATTCCTTTTAAAGTGGGCCTAGATCTTATTAAGGGTCTAATTGGTACTCTCAACCATAACGACTATTGGGACACCAGGAGACTTTATTTTTTTTCCAGGCAGCTAATGATGGACTTGAACCTCTGTTTGACAGATATCCAGAAGCTCTTGTGCTTGAGAAAAGTGATACTAGTAATAGTTCTTAGCAAGAGGTCACAAGTAACCCAACGGAGTATCTCCCACTACCAGTTATTATTTCACTTGATTGAAGAATTGTTACCACTTTACCGTGATCCGTTGTTCAGGAGGGATCTTTACATTTTGTTTTGCTTGTTAGAACTTGATCAATATGTTGAAAGGTTCAGTGAACAGTATAACTATCAAGATAGGATCTCGGAGTTCGAAAAACTAGTCTTCCTTGTGTTGTCTGTTTTAGTGGATGCTGACCCTGCAGATTCCACTGCCCCCTTCTTGGGAAATTGTGCTGGTATCTTGGACAAACTCAGAAGTTATAAAACTGGCTTTGGGGACATATTTTCATACCTTCGGAACTTATCAATATCTCAAAGGCCAGACGCTACAAAGTTCGAAGCTGGTAGGTTTCTCACGTATAAAATAAGAGACTCGTTTGAACTGGGACTTCGAATTTGTTCTTTCCTTTCTCATTTCGATTGCTTGACAGGTACTCATACACATCAATTTGTTAATGCTGTGGTAATATCTGAAATTGGTAATTTATCCGATAAGTTCAAATGTCTATGTGCTAAAGAGATTGGGGACAAGTTCTTCGACCAATCTGAAACTTTTGACAGCATTACAGCTTATGAATTCGATGATATAAAAAAGGTAGACTATCTCGAGGAAATCATTAAAATGGTGTTCAAATACCAACAACACCGGGATGCAAATATCGCCTGCATGGCTGATGTTACAGTAGGTGTCTTATTAGGCGTTAACCAAGTCATAGTTGACTCTGTTTGTCCCCTCAAGGACAAGTATATCTTATCTTTGCAGGAAAATGGTGATTTCTTCAAGTCATCAGATGATTCAAGTAAAGATTACAAGCTGTTAATGGCAGAGTGGATTATTCAACAGTACACCTCATTGATCAATAGACTTAGCCAGTCTCGTCACCGGTCCGTATTTGTTGTTAAGCAATTCGGATCTTGCAGCATTGATTTTGCAGCCGAGTCGTTTCCGTTCGTTTTATGTTACTTTCTTAACTACGGGTCTACAGCAGCTCCCGGGGTGGTGTTCCAGCTAATCACTTCGTTTATGGAAAATGGTAGTTTACATTCGAGAAAGATGTGTGAGATGATGATCAAGACAGTTCTTTTAATTCGTCAAGAAAGCAAAAACAAAAAGGTGAATTTTCAGAATGTCTATGGTGAATTAAACTTGGAACTAATTTGCTCTATTGCAGCCAAGTTCAACCTTCATAAAACTGGCTTGATGTTATTTGAGGACTACTACAGTAGCAATAAGAGCAATCCCCAAAAGTCAGACGGTTTACAGATTTGGTATGAGCGGAACTATATCCAGAAAATATTTGAGTCTATTGAGTGTGAAGACTTGATTCACGGGTTACCAAGAGAAACAACTATCGAAAATGCTTTGATGTCTGTGTGGGATAATAATGATGCCGACTCCTTAGGGCGTATGAAGTTTGAGCTTGGACGGTACGAATCAAGTCGGATGTTAAAGTTACTGAAGCAATCGTCCAGCTTAATAGAAACTATGTTGTCTGACGGGTTGAATGGCACCTCGAAAATAATCAGTGAAAGTGTTACCCAGGACACGAAATCTGCAGGGAAGCATTCATACGAGTGGTGTTGGAAATTGAACGACTGGAACTTACCAACTCCCGAGAACCCCCAGTCTTCCCCTGAGTTTATTTACAAGGCATTGAAAGCTATCAGAAATGTTTCTCCAATATATTTACAAGATCCGACTAGTGTATCTGATACAGAGATGAGTCTTCAGGAAGTGGCCATAAAAGTGGTCAACTGGAAGAGTAAAGTATGTGGAGATGATTCGAGGTTCTCGAACCAAACGTTCGCTGATTTTACCTCGACCTTAGCCATAATAAATTCCTTGTTGAAGTTATACAAAAACGGATTGACACCGCCAAAAGAGATGGAAAAGATAGGCGATATGCCTTTTGAAAAGGTCGATACCTATATGATGAGTAGGATTATGAGTTTGAATGTGTTGCTGCTAAAAGATGAGATCAAAACGAACAGGTTGGTTCGAGAACTAGCTTGTTATAATAACTTGTGTCTTCGAAACCATAAGCCCCAGAATAGTATCAACACGATATTTCTCATGAACGATATCTGTCGAACGCACCAGGTTGACGCAGATACCGTTGATATAGTTCGATATCATCAGGCCAAAAGTCTTTGGGAACAGAAATACTACAACGGAGCCATATCGATGATGGGCCAGATAAAGAAAGATATTATGATGAAGAAAGATATTAGGGTAAAGACAGATATGGGCAAGAAAGACCTGGGCCACAGACAAACCGATCAATTCGACCAAGATTACAACGGTATAAACCTTTCGATGGTCTACTCCACATTAGTGGAGTGGTTGTCAAAATCAAGACAAGAGCTACCAACTACAATAATGGAGGACTATTTCTCGGAAGTGGATGTGCAAGAGAATTGTTCTCCTAGACTCGTAAGTGAAACAAACAACAAATTGGGCCGGTTTTGTGAAGACCAATACAGAAACGGTGATGTGAATTTGCAGTTGGGTAGAATAAGTAAGCAGATTCTCAGCAAAAGAAGAGAGCTAGAGAAGTTGAAAGAACACTATAGCAAACAAGCAGTCCCCAGTCAAGAAAAAAGAACGGTTCAAAAGTACTACACCAACTTGAAGCAACAAATATCCAGTGAATCTGCTGATCATCAAAGCTTGAAAGATACCAAGAAAGCATTTTTGATAAAGTGTCTTGAATGCTACATGAAAAGTATCAGCCAAGTGAACAACTTTGAAATAGTGGATAAGTTCTTTTCTCTCTGGTTTGAGGCATCAAACATCGAAGAAGTCAATGACTTAATAAATTCAAAGTTTTCGGGCGAATTACGGAACAATCCCCATAAGTTTACCAGCTGGATTTCCCAGTTAGTATCAAGACTTTCTGATGAACCAGACACTAATGTGTTTCAGAACTTGGTTCAGAGTCTTATCACCAGCATTTGCATAAAGTACCCATTCCACTCGTTATACCATTTGATATCTTTGAAGGAGCATATGAACCAGATGGGTACCGATACTAACAATGAGATAATGTTCTCAAGAATTAGAGCTGCCAATAAGGTTTTTGACCGGGTTCGATCTGCTCGAGTTTCTACTCATAGGCCTGACACAGTTGTTTCGGCTATAAATCAGTTTTGTAACGAGTCAATAAGTTTGTCCAAGTACCAGTTGTCCAAAAACAAGAAGCTCGATATCAGGAATTCAAGCAAGTTAAATAGCAATTTTTGGCTCAGCTTACCTGATATTCCATCTCCTGCCCAGAACTTGGATGTGGTTCCCATGGATCAAATTGGTAAGCTACCAAAATTAGAGTCCATAGATCCTATTATTCAAGTGACTTCTAGTGGATTAAGTTTACCAAAGATAGCAAAGCTCCGATTAACAGATGGTAGGGAAACTAAAGTTCTATTCAAATCAGGTGTTGACGACTTGCGTCAAGATGCAGTGATGGAACAAGTTTTCGAAAAGGTGAATGAAATTTTCAAAAACGATAAACGAAGCTCCAGAAGGAGATTGAATATTCGTACGTACAAGATAGTTCCATTAGGACCAAATAGTGGGATAATTGAGTTTGTGTCGAATTCCATGGCATTGATTGATATCATTAAACCCTATCATGACAAATTCGATAATATAGACATGTCAAAAGCAAGAGAGATCATGAGAGCCTGTCAAAATGATAGTAGGTCAGAGAGGATAAAAATCTTCAAGCAACAAATTATCAGCAAAATCAGTCCTGTTTTGCACCATTTCTTTTTTGATAATTACTTGACCCCCCAAACTTGGTTTCAAAATAAAGTATCATACAGTAAGGGGCTTGCAATCAGTTCTATTGTGGGGCATATGCTAGGTCTTGGTGATAGACATTGCAACAATATTTTGATAGATAAACATTCTGGAGAGCCCATCCATATAGACTTGGGAGTGGCTTTTGACCAAGGGACTCGATTGCAGATCCCCGAAACCATTCCGTTTCGACTCACCAGGGATCTAGTTGACGGGTTAGGAATCACTGGGGTTGATGGAATATTCCGTAACAGTTGTGAAGTGACATTTGAGATATTAAGGGAGAATCAAGATCACATAATTAGTATCTTGAATATTTTCAAGTGGGATCCCCTCTACAAGTGGACGATATCGCCATTAAGGAAGCGGAAGCTACAGGATAATACCGACCACAATGATGTAATTGACGAAGAAGAGAATGATATAAGTGAGGGAGGCACAGCCATAATGACGGTTAAAGACAAGCTTCAGGCCAATGGATTAAGCACAGAAACCACGGTCCGTGAGCTAATACGCAATGCCACAAACATAGAGAACCTTGCATTACTTTTCAGTGGCTGGAGTCCGTTCTTCTAGTTTATAGGTGAAAGAAGACGTTATGGTTGGGACACGTAGCATATATCGATTTACGTTTATGGTGTAGACACGTAGAGATAATTTGATAAGCCGCATCTTACACACACTTGCGTTCGATTCAAAGAGAGTACACAATGCTTGATAATATCATCGGGGTTCCATTAAGAATAGAAGATGAAGCCAAAAAATTGATCAAGAACACGCAATTGATTTTGAATATCAGTCAACAGGAAGATGAGCGGATAGTAAAGGGGGTCATACCCGAAGGAGTGTTCAGCTGTGAAATGAGTTTAAAACATTGGAATGAATCGAAAGCAATTAAAAATAAGGATAACCTTGATTGGATATCATTGATGGATGAATTATTACCTGTGTACACCAGTGAACATCCCTCGATATCAGAGCAGGTGAAACAAGAGGACAGTAGTGAAAGTATTGAAAAGAATATTCGTCTACAAGCCAAGTTTACTATGAGTCGGGACAATTACGAAGACGGTGATTTAAAAGAAGATTTCCAATTGGTGAATAACTATATTACCATCTATATCCAAACAGATGAAGAGTTGAGCAAAACATATGGATCATTTCAATTGAGCGAAGTAGATGAAGATCTCGATATCTTTGGTTGGATGAGAAGCTTATTGGAGATAAGAGAAGAGTTGTCACTAACTGTCAAGGAACAAACAAAACTCACAGAAGACTTGAAACTCACGAACGAAGAGCTCGAGTATGCCAATAAGGAAGCAGAAGATAATAATCGACTTATCTTGACAGATTTGGTTAGTAATTTTTCAGCCATTTTGAACACCAAGAAAAGGCGGATAGTAGAGTTGACTAGTGCAAAGGGGAAGTTGAACCTCAACGATAAAATTGAAAACAAGAGCAAATCAAGGCTAGACAATATGGTTATTGACCAGGAATTGTTGGACAAGCTACCGCAGGTGCCTAAAAAGGGGGAGAAGAGAAAGAAGGCAGGAAGTTCACGGCCTCGGAAGAAGGGAAAGACTTCCAGGGGAAAGGCTTCTAGGGGAGGGGAACAGGAGGAGGAGGAGGAGGAGGAGGAGGAGGAGGAAGAAGAAACAGAGGGAGAAGAAGCGGAAGAAGCGGAAGAAGAACCAGAAGAAGAAAAAGAGGAGGAAGAAGAAGCGGAAGAACCAGAGGAACCAGAGGATGTACAAAAAAAACACGAAAAGCAAGACCCTAACGAATCGCAAAACACCGTTCATGATGACAGTCAGGTTTCTAAAACATTGACCGACCAAGAAATCATGAACGCGGTGACAGAAACACCGCAAATCAAACAAGAACTGCAAGACACAGAAAACACCGATTTCAGCGAATCCTCTACCAAAGAACAAGAAGAAGTCGGTGATAGTTTGACAGAATACAGTGAAAGTGAAAGCGAACTGGACTGAAAAACAAAAATCAGGGGTGTCACGTCAATTAATAATTACATGTACGTGCTGGTCTCGCTTATCATCTGCATTTAATGGCTGACGATATAGTACATCCTACATAACTACCCCTTGACTACCATCCAACTTTGGGGAGAAACACGAATCCCAAATGCCTTGAATGACAAAGGTCGTGTTTGCCCAAATGCAAATCTCATCAGATCGAAATTTAAGACGCAGAAAATTTTTTTTAATTCTTAATAAGCTTGACCATCTACCAATACTAAATCCATTTTGTTTTTGTGGCGCAAATCCTATTGAAAGCATATCATTACCTTCTGTATATAGTTCCAACAATAAGGAATCAAATAGGTTTGGTGTTCACCTCATTTGTACCTGTCCCCTCGAGTTATTCCATTCCAAAACCTGTCACCCGGCTTCCGAATTTTAGTTCCTAAAGATTCATACCAGAGGGTAGAACTGACACAGTGGTGTACAAAAGCATTCATCAAACTCCATATATTTTTATTTCATTTCTTTGTTTATAGCTTTTTACCTGGTTTCGTTGGTCCATTCATTTCGAAGGTTACAGTTTCACTTTTGTCATTCTTATAACGTTTTAGAAGGAGTTTTACATTTAATTTTTGCTTTTCCAATTATCAACGTTTCCAGTGCAAAGCAATAGAATCTCACAATGTCATATTATGGTGGTTATCAAGTTCCTCAACAATATATTCAAGGGTATTATGCAAATCAATACTATGATCCAACCGAAAATTTAGATGCTAGCTCAAACTTGGGATCAAGTAGTTCTTACGAAGTTTACCCGGACATGAATCACAACAATGGTATGTACCCTCAACACGGTCAATCCACTGGAAATCAACATGACCCAAACCAAAGACAGCACTCTTCTGGTTCTCCATCTGGTTCTATTCATTCATCCATAATAGGTGGCTATAATCACAACCACAACCATAACGTTCATCATTCCATGATGAACGGGATGATGCAAACACATCACGGTCCAGATATTGGGACTGGTTTGTCAGGTGGTATGGATTCGTTGTATCCCCATGAAATTGAAATGTACAGCGAAGAAGCATCATATATGGCAAACAATGGTTTCAATGGGAATTTGCTCTATCCAGGAATGACTAATCAAGATTTCGGAAATGGCTATTTGAATAATGATGGTGATGCGAATATGAATATGAATACGAATATGGGTATGAACAACAATAATTCTGGTCCCAACCAAATATCTAACAATGGAGCCCCCTCCAGAACCGTGTACTTGGGTAATATCCCTAGTGACATTAAACCCAATGAATTGTTGGATTATGTCAGATCAGGAATTTTGGAACTGGTGAACATTCTACCTAGCAAAAACTGTGCTTTCATTTCATTCGTTGATCACCAAAGTGCTTTACTTTTCCACAGTGATTGTATTTTGAAAAAGTTGAATATGAAAGGACATGACATAAAAATAGGTTGGGGTAGAAATACTTCAATCTTACCCACAGTTTTAGAAAGTATTCAACGTGATGGAGCCACCAGAAACGTTTACTTGGGTAACTTAAATAACCCAATAACGGGCGAGATGATCACCGAAGATGAATTAAGAGCTGATTTATCGGCGTATGGGGTAATTGATAGCATAAAAATCATCCCAGAAAAAGGCATTGCTTTCATTCATTTCCTTTCAATCATTTCAGCCATTCGTTGTGTTGCAAACTTGCCTTTGAAAGAAAAATACTTGGAAAAGAAATGCTTTTACGGTAAAGATAGATGTGCTTTCATTACTAAAACACAGCAACATAATGCCGCTCAATATCTTGGTTTAGCTCCAGGTATGGAGCATATAGTGACAGCTGCCGACAGGGAATTCATTTCTTCGGCATTGGTGCAACAATCAGCCGCTGCTGCTCAAATAGCTACCCATGCCGGTGGTGCTAATAACTTGGGAAATAGAACCGTTTATCTCGGTAACTTGCACCATGAAACTTCTGTGGAAGAAATTTGTAACGTCGTCAGAGGTGGGTTGTTACAGAGTATTAGATATTTGAAGGAACGTCATGTTTGTTTCATCACATTTATTGATCCAATTGCAGCTGCTCAATTCTTTGCTATGTGCCAATTACATGGATTGACCATACATAACAGAAGAATAAAAGTTGGCTGGGGAAAACATTCCGGACCCTTACCAAATGCTTTAAGTTTGGCTGTTTCCAATGGTGCCAGTAGAAACATATATGTTGGAAATATAATGGATGCAAACTACTACAGTCAAGAAAAGTTAAGAAAAGATTTCACGAAATTCGGTGATATTGAACAAATCAATCATTTACAAGAAAAGAATTGTGCCTTTATCAATTTCGTTAATATTTCAAATGCTATCAAAGCCATTGATGGGATCAAATCTTTTCCTGAATATAAGGACTTGAAAATCAATTTCGGTAAAGATAGATGTGGTAATTTACCCAGACAGTTCCAACAGAGCAATATGCAATTCAATGAGTTGAATCAATTACAATTGAATTTAAATGAACAGTATTTGGAACAGTCAAGAGACGAAAGTAGGTTCTCGAGCCTTCAGTCTCCATCATCGGGTCAATCATCGCTCGAGCACAGACCATCTTCAGATCATCTTTTACAACCTCGAACCCTGAATAGTCAACTTTCATCTTCTAGCGCAGATGAACGGTTACCTTCACCCGGCCAAACATACAATTCTGAAGATAACATACGAAGATCCCCTTCCATTAATCCTCAAATTTAATGATTTTAAGTTCAGAATCGCATGTTATGGTTAACGATTTAAAAGTTACAAATAAAATATACTTTACATATGACAGAGCACTCATCAGAGAAGGTTTTAAGAAAGAAGTATATCATTTATTCAACACACATAGTCTGTAACAAAAGTATAATAAATTATGAACTCATTTATCCAACTACAACAAATCATCAACTCGTTTATCAAAGTTTAGGTAAGATATTAATTATTAACATCATAGAAATAAACACCACCGCTAACCCCACAGATACCTTAATTAAAAACCAGAGAGATAATTTTCCTCCCAGTTTGTTTGTAACATAATTATTCAAGTTGCCACCGACGACACTCATCAAACTGTCGTTTTTCATCATATTTTCTTGTGTCTTGGATAGGAGATTGTTATCATCTAACATTTTCATTGACAAGTTTATAGCACTATTCTTCAAATCAGAAGCCAAGTTAGATAAATCTTGGATAAGATCCTGCTGGATCGTTTCGTGGTAATCGTTTGTGAGCTCAGATGTGTTTGCTAAAAGCCTTTTTCTTAAATCATTAATATCATTTTTACGTGGATTGGAGCCACTGTTGTAAACTCCAGATTCTGCAGTCTTTGAATTCTCTTGTTCTTCTGATGAGAGATCGGGCGTACTCTGAATATTTGCATCCCTCTTTAGTTCGTTCAATCGCAGATCATTCTGGTATCTTTTTTTGTCCAACTGAAATGTTAGTTCGATATATTTGCTGTTGAGTGAGTCGTAGGACTTGTGAGTTTTGATGCCATTCAATTGTTTTTTTATCGCCACCAAGTCATTACTGATTTTGTTTATGGTGAGATACATTATTACTGGGCTGTATGGGGTATTCAACTCATCCCTATACTCATCTATCAAATGATCTAAAGACTTATTCATTGTTCCTGGAATAAATAAATGATTCAAGAATTTTGACAGTGCGAGAACAAATGGAGTAGTGGGAGTATAAAAACAGTAGAGAACAGAATTAGTGTAGGCCAGGCCTCAACCGCGGAATTAAACTGACAATGATCTAGCACATGTCGGTGAAGATCGTTTTAAGTCATCATATTTGATTTCATCGTACTATTTAACTTGTCCTTTGACAAGCTAAAATTGTCTTTTATCTACGAGATGTCTGCCCCATTACTAAAAACAACGTGTCATCTTTTCACGAAACGTGGTTAGCGAAAGGGGCAATGTGTGTCTGAAAACAACTAATTAAAAACCAAATCATCAAGTATAACCCTATTAGCTTCAAAATTAACAATTAGTCGTCCTCTGTTGAAGAAGAAAAATAAAATTTTCACCTCATCTAGGACTCTAGAGACAAAGATCTTTGAAAAATAGCAGCTTATAATCCCAAGACCTGAACATCCCCCAGAAATCCTCCCGGTGGCCCAGCTGGCTAAGGCGCGAGACTGTAATGAAATTCCTCAAAGTCAAAGTAATCTTGAGATCGGGTGTTCGACTCACCCCCGGGAGATTTTTTTACCAGGCAGTTTTCAGCTCTCGTCTAAAACGAACATGAAACGAGTCATATTAAACGCAGGCTATCTTACGTTACTGCCATGTCTGGATTTTGATAAGAATTGGTGAAGAGAGGAAAGTACTAGGGCCCGCGTTTCTATGCATGACTTCCTCGTCATCTTACCGTTTTTACCACTCCGAAAATTGCGAGAGCCTGACCTTTCAATTGTGGAATTGGTGTACAGAATAATTCACTCCAGGACGTAATGAAGCCAAATATTCTGAAAACAACAAAACCAACGGGTACGTAAGTTTACGTAAATACGAAAATTGTCGAAGTAATGGCTCAAGATAGGGGATGATGTACCATATTTTGCCAGAAAAATAAGACTTAAATGGAGGCAGCGCGGAGGAAAAACGTATAAATATGAGAACATGCCCCCTTTTGTTTTTCCAAACCCAACAGTGTAAAACTAACCCAGGATATTGAACAGTCATGAGTAGTGAAAAAATTGTCGCTTGTGTCGTCGCTGTGTTTCTTCCCCCATTAGCTGTCTTTATGGCAGTGGGTACCACCACCCCATTATGGATTAATCTTCTTTGTTGCCTTTTTTTCTGGTTCCCAGCTATCTTGCACGCTTTATATGTTGTGTTGAAAGATTAGATAAAATGTAAGCTTCTATGGAAAATGGACAATTTGTTGTACTGTAATAGTTAATATATGCCTCCTGGTGAACTGTTTATGGGTTTTGTAATATCAATTCCAAATTCTTTCGATTTTTTGATGATGGGCTGTCTTGGATATGAGATATCTTTGACGAGGAAATAATATCTACACGTAGATCTTTGTCGAGGAAAAAATAGACACTGATCTTTGTCGAGGAATAAGCCTCGAAATCCGGAAACGGCCTCTATCTCTGAGGACCTGTCATATTGGGGCCTTTTGTCATTGACTTTTTGGGTCCTAAGAGTCAATTGCGTTGATGACGATTCAGTTCTTGGATTATAACATGAGTTCCGGTGCACCTTCCATCTGTGTCCCTGTGTTTGTAGGTCGCTTAGAAGCCATCCTTACCACACATCTCCGATAGCCCTCTATAATCTGTGAGTTTGTGAATAGGTCTGTTCTGAGACGAAATACAACCAGAGAAAACCATTGAAAAGTCGATTGCACACTATCTTTGCACACCCCGATCTCGGCAGCAATTAATTGTGGTCTGTCTTTCTTCCCCACTAAGGTCACGGTCACCTCTTTGATCAAAAAAATCATAAGTAACTGGTGTTCAACCACAGATATAAGTTCAAGTCTGGTTTTTGCGGTTTTGAATGCATCATTTTGACAGAATCCAGACGGATTAAGTAACAGGTACGTCTTTGAGCTCTTATGCATTCAGACACCGGAGATAAGACCAGGCTTGAGAGCACAGCAATTGTCTTCGGTGACTTGTGCCTTGTGTCGGACGATAAGACGGAACCCCGCCGTTAGCAGCTTGGCTTTGTTCTGTAACTTTCTCATGTAGATCCATGCAGATTCTTATGATGTAATGGTAAATATTTTACCCTTGGTTTAGCAACTAATTGAGAAGTAGTGGAACGGCTGATTTGGTGTCACCGAGCAATACCTCTTTAGCCATCACACCTTTGTGATCTATACAAAGTTTAACCATACTGCAGAACTCGCTTTTTGTGTCGAAAGCAACATTCGGTGCTTTATATGCCTGGTGAGTGATGCATGGTTCACGAGCTCATAAGCATTGTACCTGCGTCAGATCAGAGTGACAAACACCCTTACATGAAAAAGCCATCCAGTTCACGTACAAGCAAAGTAACTTAAAGGTTGAGAGGATTTATGACGTAAGGAGCCCAACGTATGATATTTTGTCAAATATACATTAATTATTGCTAAACTCCAGAAGCAATCAAAGCTAAATCGGTCTATTTTCTCGGGGGTTGATCATTTGATTGCAAGCACGGACTACTGATGGTCAACTAACATCTCATAGCACTCTTGCTAAATGACATTTTCACCTCAAAGCTCCCAATCAAATTCCTCATGGGCATCTTTCGCTTATGCTGCATAAGAAAAAACGAAGTGCTAATCAGTTTTTCCAGGTACACGACTTTCTTTATCTAATTTCCCGCAACAGATCTTGATTCCTAAAAAATCAAGGGGTTTCCTTGATTTGAAAATTATTTACAAGATAGGTCTTTGTTGTTATCAGAACAGGAAGTCGAAAGTTAAACCAACATACGGTTTCTAATATTTATTGTTCACAAAATCCTTACATCGTGTTTGTTCTAAAGGCTTCATCCTTGTATTTATCCGAGGAGAAGCATGTCGGTCGAAACCAATGGGGAATGTTCCTTTTCCTTCACTAAAAAACCCATAGATACCCCATTACTCATTCATTCAACAATTTCAGATATACTAGATGCGAAAACAGGTGGCCGTTTCGTTAGTGGTCCAGAATCTGTGAGCCCGAATACCAGCAAACTTGATATTAATGTGAATTCCAAAAACACCATAAACGAGCCAAAAGATTTCGAGAGGTCTAATAATATTAATTATGATGAGCAAATCAGAGCCCCTAGGTTCAACTTATTCAACCAAGTGAATTTATCTGGTGAAAACGTCCATAGGTCGTTTTCCTTTTCATATGAAGAAAGTGACAAAAATGACGAGGAAAAACAACCGGCCCAAGAGCCTCTGTCGGTATATGTTCCGGCAAATTTTGACTTGAATAACTATACTTATGCTGCATCTGTTACAGGAGATGGTGTAACTGAAGGTTCCAACTTGAACGAAGCCTTACACAACTTGAATGAAAATTTGACCACTTTCGAGAGGGAAGATTTTGACCCTGTCGATCAAGGCGGGTCAAAGGACCTGGAACAAAGCAAAAAGTTTATCAAGCCAGTTTACCAGTTGAAAAGACCTTTGAGTGTTCCTGCGGTTCTACGCCCACCAGAACCCGAGCCATCCATTTCTAATTCGTCTTCTAACCGGTCTTCTGGAGTGTCGTTGACTTCCAGTGCTTCGAATTTAAAAATCGACTTGACCAACTTGAACCAAAGAGACACCATCGATTTGCTAGTAAATTTTGAAAACTTGGACGAGAAAGTAGAACCTATCGAGCCTACAAGAATACATTGGAAGCCTAACAAATTCACAAACTGCTGCATGAAATGTTTTAAAACTTTTGGGAACTTTTTTAATATGAAAAGAAGACATCATTGTCGATTCTGTGGGTTTTTAATTTGTGCTAACTGCTTATTTGAGATGAACACGCCAAACTATCAAATCCCTGTACATGCAGCAGCTGCTGCAGCTGCTATTGCTGATACCAGTAATTACAGCACTGACATTGATCCTTTAAAAAAAATTGCATCTACCACTGGAGACAGTGAAGGTTCCTACATTTCACAAAATATCAACTTGATTTATCTTGATTCCCAAGCCAGATTCGTAATTCCAATCTTCAAAAACCTAGACTTTTTGAACGTCGAAATCAACTCCCTCAACAAGCTTTTCAAGTTGAGCAAGATATGCAAAAATTGTGGAGAATATTACTTAAACATATTACTCAACTTGAACAATTTGAATGTAGGCCGACCTACAGAACTTGACAGTGAATTGAGCAAAAATTTAAACCAGTTAAAGCTACCGTTTATCGTGATTGAAAACCCTTTCATCAGCAAAAAGCTCGATAAGATTGAAATCAATGACCGTAAAAATTCGTTTGTCAAGAGTACTGATTGGGATTGGAGTTCTTTTTGATGATGGAAAGTCAGGACTCTTAATTCTTGATAATCTAAATCATTCAGTTCTAGTTAATTGTATATTTATATGTGTAATAGAGGAGACTATTTCTTATGGTGTTTCACCTGAACCCGTACATTACATAATCACCTACTTCGGGCGTGAACACCCACTCCCTCAGCTATCGGGAACTTATTGGCTATTGTGATACCATGTGTCCGACAGAAAAAAAACTATGAGGATTAGATAAGAATACATACCCAAATCAGATAATAGCAGGATGTTGCTATAACCTAATCGATATGTCGTGTATTAACCGGTCGGTGGGTCGTCGCTAAATGCCCGATTGGGAAAATAGCTGATAAAGACTATCAAGGCTGCAATATTTAACAATCCGGCTCCTAAGATTGTTCTTGAACTATAAAAACACCAGCTCTCCCCCAAAATATAAAACACAACTCTACTATGGATAACGATATTGTACCTGGTACAGTGCATTTAGTTGATGTGCAAGGTGATTTACACGTGAAGAAAAATGCCAGTGGTAATGATAAGGTCATTTTACACCCACCACCCAGCTCTAATCAGAACGATCCCTTGAGGTGGTCAAGAAAGAAGAAGTTTTGGCAATTTTTCATGTTGTTTTGGCTCGCAGTATTTTTAGCTTTGACTGTGGCCTGGACTGCACCAAATTGGTTATTATGGACAGTAGTATTCGATTGTACAATTAATGACTTGAACAATTGTACGGCATTGACTTTTTGCTTTTTGGGGTTGGGGTGTATTTTCTTACAACCTACTGCTATGAAATTAGGTAGAAGATTTGTCTATTTAGTTTGTTGTCTATTGATGATAGTAGCCCAAATAATTGGATCTCAAGCCACTAGTATTAATTCCATTTATGGGGTATTTATCATCACCGGATTTGCAGCTGCTCCTTGTGATTCTTTGGTGGAAATTTCAACCACTGATGTGTTTTTCCAACATGAAAGAGCTAGTTTTTTAGCTTTATTCATTTTAGCCCTTTATTTTGGTAATTATTTAGGCCCTGCTATCAGTGGTTTTATTGTTGAGAAGTTAAGCTGGCAATGGTCTTACTACTTACAAATCATCATGTTTGCTGTCACTTTCCTTGTATTGTTAGTATTCATGGAAGATTCTACTTTCAGAAGAAGTGAAGATGAAAACCAACTTGAAGAAGAAATTTTGGAACAAATTAAATCTAGAGATACGGTGCCCGATGCTGAAGATGGAGAAAAGAATCCTGTTAATCACAAAGTTCATGATGCTAATGCTAGCAGTATGGAAGGAGATGACGAATCAATTGACTATTCCATTCCAAAACGAAGTTACTGGAAAAGAATGCAAATAATCCAAACGGAATACAACGATACTAGATCTTGGTTGTGTATTTGGTATAGACCATTCTTGATGGTGTCATTCCCCGCTGTTTTCTGGGGTGGTATAATTTATGGTGCACAAATGATGTGGTTATCGTTGATTAGTGTGACCCAAGCTTCAATCTATGGTACTGCTCCTTATAATTTTAAGAATGGAACCGTGGGGTTGGTTAATTTTGCCCCATTGGTCGGTAACTTTATTGGGATGTTGTACGGGGGTAGATTTGTTGATTGGTTGACCATTAAATTGGCCGAAAGAAATAATGGAATCATGGAACCGGAATTTAGATTGTATGCCATGATTGTTCCAACCATTACTAACGCTATTGGGTTGTTAACTTATGGATTAGCTAACTACAATGGAGAGCCATGGCCTGTTTCTGTTATAATTGGTATTGGATTCTTGGGTTTTAGTATGAGCAGCACTGGTGCTATTTGTTTGACTTATTCCATTGATTGTTACCATCAAATGGCCAGTGAGGCTATGGTTTTGATGCTTTTCATCAGAAACATGATCGGTATGGTTTTCACCCTAACTTTCCAATACTGGTTGGATAGATGTGGATTGAAGTTATTAACCTGGTTATTGTTCATGATGTGTCTTGTGATAAACGGAACTTTTATACTATTCATTATCTATGGTAAGAGACTTAGAAGACACACCAAAGATAAATATTTGAAGTTTAGTGAGCCCAGTTATGGAGAAATCTTCAAGGGAAAGTAAGTAGCAATATAGTGATTAATATTGAATATGTAATATGAACCAAATTTTTAGTGTTGCGCATAATTTGCAGCCATTCTCAAGTTAGCTTTGAATATTTTAATTGGAGTGAGATGACTGAATCACCACAGCGAACCATGGTTAATGCCTCCAAATTTGAGTTCACCAACAGGAGAAAATATAACAGCTTACAGTCTGACAACTCTAAAGTTCTTCAGTATTCACATTCTGTGCTGCTTTTAAAGTCAGCAGAAAGAAAAAGCTCATGGAGGAGCAAAATACCATGACATGGTCTTCGTGCCCACTTCCCAGTTGACAACTATCTCAAAATCCTTATTAAAGGCACAGATGCTCATATGCAACAGCGCTTCAACTTTTTCAGTATTCCATTGGGTTGTAGTTGTGATATTAATAAATCAAGGTGTCTAAGTACGGGGCAATACTAAGGACAAGTATAGCCAACGAGGCCAATGGTTTTAAATGACTAGTTTTGGTGTTGAACACCCTCGATGTAATACAATCAACAGTCCTTAGGTTTACCAGTAACAACAAGTGTTCGACACTTTCCATGTCATATAAATAAAGATCCTCAAGAGAGTCCGATAAGTTCAGGACCTCAAAGGACACATGAGGGGCGCCTTTGAGGCGCTAATTTTGTAAACACAGGGCCGGAGTCTCCGTCAGTTCCCAATCATGGAATATCCTCAACTCTTTCAAATTCTTCCCCTTGTCAAGTCTATCTGGTCAGTATCTTGCAACATAAATATACCCATCTCAAAGTTCTCTGGTAGTCAAACCTATTGCGAGACAAGTATCCAGGAAGAGTCCTTCAAAATATGTTATGCCATCGTTCATGAACTTCAAATATTTGAGCTTGTTCAAAAACCCTGGTTACTCCTATTTTTTTGGAAACTCAAATAAGTCTCTAGTACATTCACTGTTACCAAATGTCTACCTTACCCTCAAAGTCCATTAACAACGACTCTAATTATACAGCAACTACATCATGGTGTGGTAAATACACGCCATGTCATTTTTCTGTATTGTCATCGCCTCGATAGCCTCAGTAAAATCCCCTATTATCAATATCTCAACCAACACGAACAGCTTTTCGTGTAATTACAAGACGACAGAAAAATGAATTACTTGGCCAGGTAAAATCGTCTAATTTATGAGGGTCAAAAACGCGTCTCTCCTTCAACAAATTAGATACAGAATGCTTTGCTGTCTACCCGAATTATCAGTTTGTACCCAAATCTACATCTCCATTATCTACCACATGAAAAAGACCTCTGTACACTTACTAAATTGGCGAAATTTAAATCACTACTTTTGCTCGTTCTAACCTAAGTGGCCGCGTCACAGAAATTAATTTGTTTCTGGACTCGCTATTTTTGGGCAGAAAAATTCTCTTATTTCGATTTCAAAACTTTTCTGTTCCTTTGATAGCTACATTTGTCATCATTAACAAGAGGGAATATCTAAGTTGAATCTATACTAGTCGTTAATTCATCCTATACGGTTTGAACCCTTATACCCACACTTTGTCCATTTAGTGTTTCAAGCCGAGTGATCCAACTGGCTCGAACTAGCCTCGATATTTGTGTACCAAACCACACTTTCTTCTGTTCTAACACGTTGCCGCTCAAAACGACGAGAGTCTTTCGTTCTTTAGACATTGCCCTCTGAGTGATCTTTTTGTGAGCAATAGCTGCAAACAATTCTACACTAATTGGTAATAATTGTTGCTATAATCTATTGGTATCTGACAAGTGGTTATTGAACTATCAAACTAATTGAACCAATTATTCCGATTTACTTTACTTCAACGAATAAGAGTGTACTCACACCAATCTGTCTTTTGCCAAACCTCCCAGCTACACTACGTGATCAAAGCTAATTAACTATCCATATGATGTACCAACAACCAAACCATTCGTATAATTCTGCGGATTCCTTGAGAAGGTTGTCATCCAATAATCCTTTCAGAAGCCATTTAGAATCCACAAGAGTGACATCCACGTCGTCTTCCAACTCAAATGGCTCTGCAAATTTGGCCAAATCTCCTCAGTCAACAAACTTTGAAACTTGGGTAGAGAAAAACAAGAAGTTGATGGAAGAGGATGATTCCTTGGCTGATGATAACTACAACAACTTCTTGTTGTTGGATAGTTTCACCAACTCTACGAAACCTGATGGAAATTTAGTTCCTCCTTCAAGACCAGCACCAAAGCGCACAAATTCCGATCCCAGTGTGAGGTATGTATACAATCTAATTTTACAGGTGAATGGCAATACTGTCCAGGCATATCTACCGGGCAATAAATTATTTGATTAAGGAACATAAGACCAGAGGGAAAAACCAGACATTTGTGTATGTCACGTGACTGTTTTGGTGACCCCTTTTTGTCACTTGTTTTGCTTAAAGTGTTTTTCCAGCTGTTACACATTCTTTTGCATTTTACTAACTGATCTTTAGCATGTCTTCAAACAACCCATTTTCAAGCGCATTGAACAATACTTACCAGCACCACAGAGAGCCTCCTCCTGTTCCAAAAGCTACCAAGTCTTCCACTCCTCCAGCTAGGCCACCAAAAGAAGTCGTTGCTCCTCCACCTTATGAAGAAGCTGCTGGTAAAGAAGCAGCTAGAAGAGAGTATTTAAGGGAAAAGCAATTAGCTAGTTCTCGTTCCAGTGCAGGGCACCATAAAAGTCACAGCGAAAGTTCGCATCCTCATAGAAGTCATAGATCAGACAGAGAAAGAGAAAGAGAGAGAAGTGATAGACACAGAGATAGGGATAGTAGTTCCCGCCATCACAGCTCCCATCACTCCAAATCAAAGAGGTCCCCTAGTAAGAAACATGTTGAACCTGTTAAGTCAAAGAATTTGGACACTATCGATAAATTGGATGTTACTGGATTTTTTGGTGGTGGTTTCCACCATGATGGTCCATTTGATGCTTGTACGCCACATCGTAATAAAGATGGTAGTAAATTAGCCCCTGTTATGGCATATGCTGCAGATGGACCCAATAGTTCAATTAAAGGTGCTAATTATGATCCTGATCAACATATAAACATGGCTTTTGGTACTTACGAACAAAATGAAATATTGGGTACAAAATCCAAGATCACCAATGGAGTGGGTTCTAAATCTTCTGATGCGTTGCCTTTTATCAAAA
Source organism: Yamadazyma trypodendri (assembly GCA_030572515.1). Classification (NCBI taxonomy): domain Eukaryota; kingdom Fungi; phylum Ascomycota; class Pichiomycetes; order Serinales; family Debaryomycetaceae; genus Yamadazyma; species Yamadazyma trypodendri. The sequence goes on along the minus strand of JAJMAI010000014.1, from coordinate 228,699 downwards.
CTAATAAACAAACTGGTGACAGTTTGTATATTCCAACACAGAATCCTTCTGTGATAAACTTTGATGCAAATGTCAATAGTGAACCTGTCCATGGTTTCCAGACTGCTGGTTTAGGTTCCACTACGTTTATCGACGGTGCCCCAGCCCCAAAAAACGATGATAGTTTAAACCCTAATAATGGAGGCTTAGGTAGAAAAAAATCGCTTGCTCAGAGGTTGAGAAAGAATAGTGGGGGCAGTGATATCAATTCCAAAAATAGATCAAATGATGAGTTGAATATAATCCATCCCTTCGATTCCAGTGAAGGTGGAAATTCCTTGATAAGGAGAGTCAAGAGTTTGAAAGTTGGCAGAAGAGAAAGATAAAGCTTCGGCCTTTTATGGGACTCTCATCCAAAAACTTTGGTTTAGAGTCGGTATAACGATATTTTTTTGATTTTCACGATCCGTGTTGTTTGTGTTAGTACTAATTCATAATGAGTGTTGTGAATAATGGTATTATTTGTATATTACTTAATAAATTTTGCTTTCAATTAGCTATCAGTAAAACAATAAATCAGTGAGAAAAACATTGAAAATTGACTGAAAAATTTTCAAATTCGTTATTCAAAATGTTCAATCTGAGCAGAATATATAGGGTTTCACGAGCATTTAAACCTTGTCAAAGGTATGTCTCCTCGTACTCCTTACCTCATATTCCGCTTTTGGAAGATTTAAACATGAGTAAACAAGATTTCAAAGGACTTTTCCCGCATTCAACATATAACCAACTATGGTTTCAAAGAGGTGAGAAGATTCTTGAAGAGTTAAACGATTCTTTGATAGAGGCTCAGATAAATGGTCCCAATAACTTGAAAGAGTTGATAAATGTGACAATCAATAAGCCAGAACTTGTGAAGATATACAACAAGTCATCAATATTGTACAACCTTCAGTTCTTTTTCGAATCTTTAAAAGAGGGTAATGAGACCTATGAATTCACTCCCTTAACCGCACAAGAACTATTCCGTACCCCAGATATTGAAGAGGTGACCAATAACTTGCCACGTGACGAGGAGTTGATAAGCTGGTTGAATGCTTCATTTGGTTCCGTAACAGAGTTCAAGACTTTATTACTCAATTCTGCCACATCAATTAAAGGTGATGGGGTAACGTGGCTAGTGGCCGAGCCAACTGTTGGTGAACTGTCTTTAAAGAACAGTTATGGAAGTGGCTTGAGTGATGTCAGTGAGCACAAGTACTCGAAATTGAGTATCATGAATACCTACAATGCTGGAACTGTTGATGATTCAATTAGATCTGGTCAAATATTAAAATTAAGGCAACAAAAATTGGCCAAAGAAGCCTTGGAAAATGAACAGAAAGCAAAAGAAGATGGTGAACCAGCCGATAAATCCACTATGAAACCTTCGGATGAGAATATCTTGGTGAGTACAGAAGAAGCAGAACTTTTGAATTTGTACTCTGACAAAAGGCTTATTCCAGTGTTGGCTATTGATTCTTCCATGAGAAATTACCTTTTAGATTATGGAGTATTTGGTAAACAAGCATATCTTGAAAATGTGTGGAATTGTATCAACTGGGATATCGTTAAACAAAGACTACCACCAAGATTAATTGCTAATTTTTCCATTTAATTAAGGCACCACAAGGTAACTTGATTCCTATATGTGGAATCAAGTGTATATATATATTAAAATTAATTTTTAATTGTAAATAGACTAATACTATATAAAGTTTTAAAGTTAGCTCAGTTTTTTAAAGCCTTCTTCACAATCTCCTCCAATTCATCTAAATCATTCGTTGGGACTCTAGTCATCTCAATACCCTCTCCAAAATATGCTTTAATATCCATCAAGGTTTGGTACGACTGTTTATCATGAACAAAAGAAATCGAAACTCCAGTTCTACCAAATCTACCGGTTCTACCAATTCTGTGCAAATAGGTGGAAGGATCTGGTTTACCAAATCTATCTGTTGGTAAGTCGTAGTTCACCACCATGGAAACGGAAGCAATATCAATACCTCTAGCCAAAACATTGGTTGTAATTAAAACTTTGGTATTACCTTCTCTAAAATCATCGATTAATCTGTCTCTTTCGCTATTCTCTAAATCAGAATGTAAAACCGATATTTTATGACCATCTTGTTTCATCTTGGCATACAACATATTGGCAGTTGCTCTTGTTCTCACAAAAATAATGGAAGATGCAATAGTTAACAATCCATACAACTCACTCAAGATCTCATACTTATGATTCTCATCATTACAATCCATATACAATTGTTTGATTGCATCCACATTCAATTCTTCTTGTTCTAAAGATAAGGAGTTGGCATTTGGCACAAACTTTTCGGCAAACTTCCTGACTTCAGTTGGGAACGTAGCACTGAATAACACCAATTGACAAGTCTTTGGTAATGACTTCTTCACCCTCAAACTTTGATCAGCAAACCCTTGTGCTTCCAACATATTATCAGCTTCATCTAGAACAAAGACTTTGACTGATTTAGTGGACAATTTTCCTTTCTTAATGAGGTTCACCAAAACTCCAGGTGTACCTACCAAGATTTGACCGTCAATTCTATCCCCTGGATTCACGGAATCTGGCACAATTAATTGGGTGGTTATTCCTGTGAATTTACCCATGGTTTCCACCACTTGCATGGTTTGTCTAGCCAATTCTCTACTTGGAGATAAACAAATACATTGAGGAGCTTTCAATGAGATGTCAACTCGGGTCAACATATTCAAAGAAAATGCTGCAGTTTTGCCGGTACCACTCTGGGATTGACCAATCATGTTAGTTGGTGGGTTTTTTATTAATAAAGGTAAAGCTTTTTCCTGGATCTTGGATGGTTTTGTGAATTTCATGGCGTATAACCCCTTTAACAACTCATCTGATAACCCTAATTGATCAAACGATTTCACGGAAAATAACGGAGAATTGGGATCTGCTTGTAAATCTGCCAACTTCACTTGCACTTCGTATGATGTTTTGATCAAATTAGAAGCGTGCTCTTTCTTTCCTTCGGCATCCGCCTTTTTTGGCGCATCTACTTCCTTGTCTTCTGCGCTCAGCTTTTCTTTCTTTGCGTCTCCTGTAATCGTGTACTTTGGCGCATCCTCTTCTGCGGTTTCATCATTAGGGGAAGCTTTGTTTTCTCCCACTGGCCCTGTCCCCGATATGTGTCCGTCAGTTGCTGGTGTACTCCCTTCCGGCTTTTGTCCTGCTATGGACAAAGATGAAAGAAGCTCTGCTGCATCAAAATCGGGCTTTGTGTCAGACATGTTCGATAAAGTATAAGATGAAAATTTTTGAGAATGAAAGTCGCGATCTAAAAGTTCTCATTTAGATAGTGGTGGAATGAATAAGACACATGATCCGGTTCAATTGAGGGGCAATAAGGCCAAAGGGAAGAACAAGGGCAAGGGTGCTGGTTCCGGAAAAAAGATAAAACTGCCACAAGCACAAAATTCCTCACAAAAGACCAATGTTGCCGCAGTTATAACCTCTGAACCCAGTAAGAAGTATTCACTTTTAAACGTCTGGGTGATATCAGTGTTTCTTAAGCTCCTATTGTCCATTGGATATTATTCCACTGATTTTGAGGTTCACAGAAACTGGTTGGCTATAACCTATAACCTACCTATGAATCAATGGTACACAAATAACGTGAGTCAATGGACCTTGGATTATCCACCATGCTTTGCATACTTTGAATGGATTTTGTCCCAATTAGTGCCTCAAATTGTCAAAAATGATGGTTGCTTGGACTTGGTGGAACATGGGAACTACGGCCTTCCCACCATATTGTTTCAAAGAGCCTCAGTCATTGTAAGTGAGTTGGTTTTATTCTTCTCACTTCAATGGTATATCAACTCCTCCAAAGACCATGCAGAAGCTAGAAGAGCGTTCGTCATTAGTTCTAGCTTGGTGTTATCTCCGGGACTTTTGATTATAGACCACATCCACTTTCAATATAATGGTATGATGTACGGAATATTGGTGTTGGTGATAAACAACGCAAGGTTGAAAAACTATGTTAGTTGTGGATTCTGGTTTTCTGTGCTATTATGCTTCAAACACATTTACCTTTACTTGTCGCCTGCTGTATTTATGTTCTTGTTACGGGCTTACTGCTTAAATTTGAACTTCAACAAGAGTAAAGGTTTGATCTACAACTTATTCAATTTGATTAATTGGAAAAATTCCTTCAAGCTTGGAAGCGTGGTAATAGGGGTGTTTGGGTTGTCGTTTGCCCCATTCATTTATTTTGGCCAAATGCCACAGGTTTTCGAGAGATTGTTCCCTTTTAGTAGGGGTTTGACACATGCTTATTGGGCCCCTAATTTTTGGGCAATTTACTCATTCTGTGACAGATTGTTAATCACAGCTTATAAAAGGATCCCTATAACAAGAACGTTTCTATTGGGCTTGTTCAAATTCAATCCTGCTTATTTAAATGATTCGAAGCTTGTGAATACGTCAACAAGAGGTATTGTGGGAGACATCGAGTTCTTGATCTTACCCACAATCACACCCAAACTTACGTTCTTATTGACGCTTTTCTATCAAAGTATGACACTAATTCCGTTGTTCCTCCAACCAAACTTTCCTAGATTCATTGGTTCCGTAAGTTTGTGTGGATTTGCTTCGTTTTTATTTGGCTGGCATGTTCATGAGAAGGCCATCTTGTTGGTGATATTTCCTATATCATTTTTAATTGTGAAAGACACGAGACTATTGACTCCTTTTAACTTATTGGCCAGTTGCGGGTACGTATCTTTGTTCCCATTGATATTCACTAGCTCTGAATGGACAATCAAAGTGTTATATACGTTTTTATGGTATGTGATTTACGCATTCAACTTTAGAAACGTTACACAGATTCCCAAGCACTTGGTGGGACATGAACTTATTGTCGATAGGTTTGTCAATTTGTACATTTTAGGGCTCCTTTTGATTGTGGGGATCACTAGTGTTATGGACTTATTTGAGCAACAGGTGGAGATTCTTAAAAAGTTGGAATTCTTGAAGCTCATCGTTATCAGTGTCTATTGTGGGCTTGGGATTATCGGGAGTTGGAACGGTTTCTCTTGGTCGTACTTTGTGAACGACTCTATTTTCAAGGAAGACTGAATCTGTAAATAGCTTAACTCCGATGCTTGGATCTTGACTCTGTGTGTTGTGTCTGTGGTACCTATATTTTACCCGTTCCTTTATGCCCCGTCCTTTCACCTCATTTACGACGTTATGGCCTATCCCTGTTTGTGTCACTTTGTATCTAACCCTTTCGGGATTACGTAACCCACTTAATTTGTTGCAGCAATTAATATAAACCCTGAAAAACTATAAAAGGGGTACATTCCCTCCTGGAAAATTCAGTAAAAATCAGCCAAACCGCTTATAATACTTGAAATGTCAGACGAAACTATTAGCTTGGGAACTTACTTATTTGAAAGGTTACGCCAAGAACCAATTGGATTGAAGTCCATTTTCGGTGTCCCCGGAGACTTTAACTTGACATTACTAGATAAAATTGATGAAGTTGAAGGATTGGAATGGAGAGGAAATGCCAACGAATTGAACGCGGCTTATTCTGCTGATGGGTATAGTAGAGTTAAAGGAGGAGTTCTGAAGAATGAAGCAAACGGTGGCAGTGGGTTTGCGGCATTGGTAACCACCTTTGGAGTGGGAGAGTTATCTGCTTTGAACGGAGTGGCAGGGGCTTATGCAGAACACGTAGGGTTGTTACATATTGTTGGGATTCCTTCGATTGCTGCTCAATCCAAGCAATTATTATTGCACCATACTTTAGGAAATGGAGATTTTACTGTGTTTAGCAGAATGTCTGCCAATATCAGTCAAACCACCGGAGTTTTGGCCGATCCCGGAAATGCTACCAAAGAAATTGACAGGTGTATCAGAGAAGCATATATCAATCAAAGGCCCAGTTACTTGGCATTCCCCTCTAATTTGGTTGATTTAGAAGTGCCCAAAAGCTTACTTGATCAACCACTTAACGTGGATATTCCAGAAAATGATGAGTCGGAAGAGAAAGAAGTAATTGAAAGAACTTTGGACTTAATTGCTCAGGCCAAAAATCCAGTCATCTTAATCGATGCTTGCTGTCTGAGACATAACTCCACCATGGAGGCCAAACGGTTGATTGACTTGACGAACTTCAAATTCGCCTTGACCCCAATGGCTAAAGGATCCAAATTCATTGATGAAGGTCACAAGAACTTTGCCGGGGTGTACGTGGGATCGTTATCATATCCAAAAGTAAAGGAAACAGTTGAATCAGCTGATTTGATTATATCATTGGGGGCCATGTTGAGTGATTTTAATACTGGCAGTTTTTCCTATTCTTATCAAACTCAAAACGTTATTGAGTTCCACTCCAACTATATCAAAATTAGAAAGGCTCAGTATCCAAATGTTAGAATGAAACAGGCATTACAGCAGCTTCTCGCTGCTCCTAGTTTGAACAATGCCATAAAAAACTTCAAACCTACCCCTGTTGTAAAAGATCCATTTCCAGATCCAGACACCAAGAATACTAACATTAGTCAACAATGGTTATGGACTAACTTATCAGACTTTTTGAGAAAAGGTGATATAATTATAACGGAAACAGGAACCTCATCTTTCGGAATTGTACAAACAGCTTATCCAGCAGATGCTTTGGGAATTTCGCAAGTATTATGGGGATCAATTGGGTACTCTGTGGGAGCATTATTTGGAGCTGCAGTAGCAGCAGCCGATTTTGATCCCAGCAGAAGAGTCATTCTCTTTGTGGGAGATGGATCCTTACAATTGACAGTTCAGGAAATATCCTCCATGATTCGTAATGGAACTACTCCTTTCATTTTCGTTTTGAATAATGATGGATATACCATTGAAAGATTGATTCATGGAGAAAACGCGGAGTATAACGACATTCAGTCTTGGAAACACTTAAATATTCTTGAAACTTTCGGGGCAGAAGACTACCGGTCGGTGAGGGTGTCTACAATTGAAGAAATTAGTAAACTTTTCAAGGATGAGGAGTTTGCAAAAAATGATAAAATTAAGTTGATAGAGGTTATGTTACCTAAGATGGATGCACCCGTAAGTTTGGTGAAGCAGGCACAGCTTTCAGCCGAAACGAACAAGTAGGGAAGCATTAGTTTAAAAATTGACAGATATAGGAGTGAATAAATAAGTGTAAGAGTAAAAAAATGCGAATCGGAAATATAACGGAATCGGCCCGCATAACGGAATCGGTCCGCATTATTGGGTCTGCAGATATTACATAGGAACGGGGTGAAAGCCTTACGAAAATCGTATTGCGAGTTCGGAAAGTTATTACCGTCAATGATCTCAATGATATATATATTCACCTTATTTCCTCTCATCTATATAAAGCACTCTTTACAAAAATGGGTTCTGAATCGAAAATATCAAAAATTGTCGTGGTCGGGGGCTCTTACGGGGGTCTTCTATCCTGCGAACAATTGTGTAAGCTTCGGAATGTGCAGGTAGTCCTAATAGCTCCTAATACCGAATCTTACTTCAATTTGTCTAGTCCTAGGGTTTTTTTAGAATTAGAGTCTTTACCTAAGCTTTTTCATTCTATTGAAAAGTTTCTCAAGACTAGGTGCAAAAATACGACATTTGTACGGGGAAAGGTTACTGGGGTGAAGCTTGAGCATAATACGCTTCAGTATGACGCGAACTTAGAGGGAAATATTGAGACAATGAGTTATGATTATTTGGTGCTTGCTACCGGTTCACGAGGGGCCCTAAACGCCTTTCAAATTGGGCTTGATCATCAGGAAGCAATTGACGAAATCAAACAGTACAATAAAAGTGTGAAAGACAGTAGTGGAATTGCGGTTGTTGGAGGAGGTCCTACGAGTGTGGAAGTGGCTGGAGAGATAAAAGGCTTCTTTCCCGAGAAAAAAGTGACTATCTACTGTGGACGTGATCGGATTCTTTCTTCCTTCAGTGAAAGCTTAAGTCAGTCGTGTACCGCCAAGTTGCAAAAGTTGGGAGTTGATGTGGTTGCAAATAAGAGATACGTGGCTCGACACGAAAATACAGTTTCTTTTGACGACGGCACAGAGGTACAGGTCGATTTAACTATTGATACCAGTAATAAACCCAATTCTGGGTTTCTTCCGGATGTTTTTAAAGATAAAAAAGGACATGTTCTTGTAGACCAACACTTGAGGTTGAAGGACAACAATAACGGAAATGTATGGGTGGTAGGTGATCTCGTAGCCGGATGTAACAAGAATTTATCTGAGCTAGTGCACGGCCAGATCCCCAAAGTGTATTTCAACGTAAAGGCAACAATTGCCCACCAATCGTTGTCTGTATATAAAAAGCCAAGTCAAATGGTGATGTTGCCAGTGCACAAAGCTGGTGGTGTTGGAATCCTCTATGGCTGGTCAGTTCCCAGTTGGTTGGTGTACTATTTCAAGGGAAAAACCTATATGGTGGAACACGCCAAAAGATTCTTTGGTTGAACCAGGTCTTTCTCTTAGTTAGGTTAATTCTACATAATTGTACATGAATAGTCAGGTTCTCTTAGCTAGGTTACAGATATATACATATATGTACAGGAAGAGTAGTGTTAGATCTACATATTGGTACGGGATACAGTTCTCTTAGTGTTTCTCATTGACCACGTAGTCGGGAAATAAAGACTCCCAATTCTGATCGAACAAGTCCGAAGTCATCAACATTGGAGGACCACCAAAAAATTCCATAGTATCAATATTGGAAGACCCTGAAGTTGCCCACCCCATTTCTTGTGGGAAGGAAGTCCCCTCCGGAACATCAACTTTGGCATCAACCATGTGATAATCGCTGTACAAGGGGGCAGTTTGACCATCCACTGCGAGGGATGGAATTAATCCAGGGCTACTTGGTTCAATATACTCAGGTTTGACTTCGGGGGTGGGGGATTTATGGCTTTCCAAAGGAAACTCATCGGCCAAGAACAAATCGTTAAGACTGAAGTCAATGTCTTCATAACTAGATAGCCTGGACGTGATGGAATAGAACGACTTTTTCGCCAAGTTCCAGGTTTTTGACGTACCTTTGAGTACTGTTAGGAAAAACTTGAGCTTGAGGTTTCTGCTTTCCATGGAGTCTTTGGGATTGATAAGCAACAAGATTGAAATCGATAAAATCGAACAGTATACAATCAACACAGATGATTTTGAAAGTCCGTGTACTGTCTTAAATTTGTTGATGGAAATGTACAAGTCTTCAATAGCATCGAGGCAGATCTTCTTAGGTATAAGCTTGAATTTCGAGGTTATGAAAACATCGTCATCCAAACCAACAAAGGGTCTATTGAGACACAACAACAAGATATAGTAGTAGTATCTAATCAAACTCAAGGTCGGATTATCACCACTATTCATTAGCGAACTCTTATTGAATTGTAAATCTGCTGGTAAATTCAACTTCCAGTTAAAGATCTTTTCATTATATTCGTTCAACTTGACTAAGATCTGTGTCAATTTCGAAGTCTTACTTTTAGACCTTATAAAAAAGTTTATGTCCTGATTGAAATTCTTGTTGAAGATATCATTTAATATGTTATCACTAATGTTTATCAAATTAATGATTTTCTTTAACGGGTCCGAAATCTTGGAAACTCTATAGTCCTGAAGCTTTTCAGCCTCGTCCAAGTATCTGTACTCATCAATGTTCTCTAGTTCAGGTAAATCATCGGTTTCGGGAATGGTAGTATCACCTAACTTCAATAATGAAGGACGGCCCAAAATCAAACTAATGAAATGGTCGGCCAAATAAGATCCCCAATAGATCCTGCTCTTGATCTCATTGTCGATTTCTTTGGTATAACTTGAGTTGTGCTTCAAAAACCAAGAGTTGGGGTGCAACTGGAAACCCAAATCGAACCCCATCCTTATTGCGTTCCCACTTAACATCCATCCGCTGGAATTATACCCATTAAATATATCATAGAATGCTAACAACAAGTAACTCTGTAAGGATGTAATAGAAGGACTGCTCAACTTGCTCAATAACAAGGACTTCGCCTCGTTGTAAAACTTGATTGACATGGAATAGATCTTTTCATCGTCCGACATTCTAGACCCCAAAGCACAAATACTCAAAACTAGTATTTTGGAACAATAAATGTTTTGGAACTTTGGCTTGAAGAATTCCTTCAAAAATGCTTCTCTGAAAATGAACATGTTCAAGTCGGGGTACTGCCACACAAAGAACAATTTAAGGCAATGTAGGATTTCTTGATTCTTATTATAACGATTTATTTCTTTATAGTCTTCATTGGTACTGTTGGAGCTCTTGACAATCAAATCACTGTCGTAAATAGACGTGGGCCCGTAGACACCTATATCGTTATCCTCTTCATCTGTTTCGTCTTGTGACTCATGTTGCGAACCTGAGGCAGCGCTTTGGTTCACCTTATTATTGACGATTTCCAGTACATTAATTGTCTTTAAAATATCAACTTTTTCACCATCAGAATTGCACCTATCCAAGTCCTTGAATATATCGACCAATTTGGCATGGTGTCGTTTTAATGATTGCACATAGCTGACGGAATGTCTCATCTTTCTCATATCGTCTATGACCTTAACACATTCATATTTCCCCTTTACACAATTGGAACAAGGAAATTCGTAATTGCATTTGACTTTCTTGGCCCTGCATCTCTTACAAGACATCAACTTGGCTCGGCTCATGGTAGTAGGTGTGATGTCTTGTGCCAAGTGAGTTTTAATGGTATTTTCTCGTTTTGCTTATCGCGCTAAATCAGGCCGAGAAGAGAGCCGAAGCAGTCGTGAAAGTATTACGGAAGCAGTGTGAAAGTATTAGGCTAGAGGCTGAAGCTAAATAATATTGGGCTAGTTCAAAAACAAAATCTGGTAGGTGGAATAAATCACAATTACTATTCCAACAGATGCCAAAAGTAAGTCTAGAAACTTGTAAACTTTGTCCCTTGGAGAATTTCCCAATGTCTTGGAATGGATCAATGGTGGGTAGATATACACCAAGGGAATACATGCAAAACAGCCATTAAGACTAACAAATTTATCAATATGGCCAAAGTTCAAGTATGCAACCAACGAAATTATGATTAAGAACACAATTCGATAAGTATTCTTCAACCATTTGATCTTATTGTTGAATTTACCTGAATTGTATAATCTACCATTTTGGAAAAACATAGACGAGTTGAAGATGACGTTCTCCAAGATCTTGATTGCCGGGAATAATTGTAAAGGAGCAGTTAAGAAAACTGCCAATGAATACAAGATCAAAATCAATTTAATGGCAATATTCGTGTATGGTAAGTTCAACAAGATAATTGTTTCCACGTTTTCTCCAAATGTCAAATATCCCAACACTCCTACAGTGGAGAATAAAGCAGTTATTCCAATCATAGAAATGGCCAATACCTTAGGAAATTGTTTAGGATTATCCATAGAAGCTTCAATGGGAAGAATCAACCCTATTCCTTCAAACGATGTAACTGCAACCCCAATTAACATAGACCAACTATTGGAGTTAAACTGAATGATATTTGGACCAACTCCGTCGGCGATTAGGTCAGCAATAGCGTAATAAAAGATAATCACTAATCCCACCAAAATGCACACAGAACTGATCAATGAGATAAAAGACAACTTGCCTATTTTTCTGATCAACACTAACGGTATGAGTAGAATGCACTGGGCTATAACCAAGGAGATTTGGTTCATGTTGAATAAATTCGACAAATTGGTGGTGGTGAATAAAATGTAGGTGGACACGAACCCAATTTGACTGATCAAGATGGATATCAAAATGAAGATCTTAAGTCCGTTCCCATAGGTTCTAAATCCCAATTCTCCATAACTGGACAATTTAAAATAGTTTTTCAGGTTCACCAATAGTATATAACAGATGAAAGTTAGTAAGCCGAAAACATTCAATGTGACAATGGAAAAAAGCATCCCCCCATTGGCAAAAGCTTTAGGCAAGAACAACACCCCACTTCCCACCAAGGCCTTGAACACCAAGAAGTACGTTTTCACATTACTGGCCCCGGGTTTATGGCCCTTTCTCGAATACATTTTGGACTGGTTTAACTGATGCTGAATAATGGGTTCTTCAGGTAATAACAAACTCTCTTCGTCCACGGCCACGGAACTGGAATCGTCCGTGTAAAGGTTGTCATCTTCATCCGACAAGTCTTCCCCGGCAAAGTTGGAGTAAATATTGAGGAATTCTATTAAATTATTCGTCAAAAATTTAGGAGGTTCTTTGTTATGTTTGATGGATTGATTTATAATGTACTGTCTTCTAAACCCCCCCGGAATGTTTATATCACTGGCAGTGGAATTTCTTCTGCTATCATTCAAAAAGGTGGAAAACGAAGACGATCGCCTTAATCTGCCACTAGTGGAAGAATTATCAATTAAGTTTCGGGTGATATCACCACCTTGGGAGGATATAGTGGGTAACATTTTATGGATATTTGGGTCCAAGTCTCTTATTTGAGACAACTCCTTGAAGCTGGACAGAGGACTGATGTCATCGATGTGTTTCGGTAAAGACATGGGTCTCAAAATAAATAAGTATGATGTAAGAGAGAAATTGATGCCATAGTGCTGCGAGTGAATTTCGTGATGGCTGTCAAAGCCAAAAGCGCATTTTCACTGGGGGCGTGACTTTAGCGTGATATGCCACACCCGGTGGATTAGAGGTTGGGGTTGAAAGGCGTGATACGGGCTCCTATCTGGTGTGAGATCCGATACGCCTACTATTAATATTTGAGCATGGAATAGATGCAGTCCGTATTTTGCTGGAAAGATTAGTGGAAATTAGTGGAAATTGTGAGGCAGCGGAGAAATACACAGATGGGGGATGCAGGGTGCAACGTTGCAGGTGTTTGTTGTGAAAGGGTGTGATTTTTGTATTGGGAAGGGTGTGGTTGTGATGATTAGTGTTTGTAATGTTTGTGGTTATAAGTGGTTGTGCTTCTGGTAATATCTGCTTCTGTTAATATTTGTGCTTCTGCTTATTTCTGCTTCTGCTAATCTCCCTATCTCCTCATATGCTAGCAAGCCATAATTCCCTTAACCCTATTCGATATTTTCTAATTTCAACATCCACCCGAAATGTTCCCCAATTTTGTTTGGTCGTCTTTTTAAGCATGGAATTTGTTCTCCATCTTTTTGCATTTCTTTTTCCGTCCATATAAATTAAAAGCTATTCGCTACTTTACAAACATTTAATATTTACCATGAATTGCTTTGATGATTTGTATGTTACAAACAACTGCAAGTCCTATAATTTTGTCGAAAATGTCGATTACTTATCTAATGATATCCACATATCCAATGAATGTTTGATCAAATGTTACAAACAGTTGAAGTTTGATATCTCGGTAATAATACCTTCCACAATGTCTATAAGATTAAAAAACATTGTTTGGAGAAGATTATACAAGAACTTGAATGCTCTTGAAGAAATTGACCCCACCATCATCAATTGGTATAAAGATTACGATATAAACTGGTGTTATGGTCCTAAATACAATAATAGTGAACTCCTCCTTCAGCCGATGCCTGCTTTAACAATCGCTAATGATGAACCCGAATTTATTGAATTCACTGATGTCAATCCGCTTTCTTACACGGTTTCGAATTCTTCCACCGATTCCCTTTCGGATTCCAGCACCACCCTTTCGGATTCCGATTCTTTAATGTCAAGCAACACGTCCAATTACTCCATAAATTCAACCTACAATAAACCTCCATATAATGCATCACCTAAAAAAACAGTCAAGTTTAATTTCATTGTGAATTCCAGAGAGATAATCAACGGAATATCAATCGACTATGACTTTTTGGACAATAATTTATTAAAGGATATATAATAGATTGTAGCATAATGATTAATGAATATAACGAGTATTAATTCAATTGCATGTGCTTGACGGCGAATAACATCGTCAGCACAAGTCCTTAGACCCGATTATTTGGCTTTGTAATATGTGGGGTCCAATTGCAATGATGACTGTTTCCTGTATTTTGCCTTTGTTTGTTATCTGACTGCTTTGTTCCCCATGAGTGTCACTATTATCTTTCCTAATTGGGCTGCGCCTATTTCTTCCGCTTTCGTTTGGCTCGGTTGTTCCATGTGCGCGTCTATTTTTATGCACTGACAAGGTACTCGATGAGTCCAGCCATGTGAAGGGTTAGCAACGTTTGAACATGTTTGATATTTGGGGTGGAGAGGTTGTACAAGGGCAATAAACCTCGAATCTGAGGCGTTTGAAGTTACAGCCTCCCCCGAGCATGGGGTAGAAATGGGTTTAAGCGTTGCTTCTTTCTCGCGCCATTATTCACCCTAACCCCGAGTCGTTCCTAATTTTTCCTATGAATCCATTAAAAGGGTCTATTTTAAAACGCATGTGGAGGAGCCTTTTTTGGTGCCGACGGAGGGGTTGGCTATAGGTTTGATCATATTGCGGTGCAGCCACAGTGATACCACTGATCCTTCTACCCTTGCGGCGCTTGGCTATATTGTAGATAGCAAGTGGCGCCTGGAGGTATAAATTTAGCCTCACGGTGGGGGGCGGCATTTTGGGTCCGCTCCCCCACTCTAGGGGTGAAACCGAGGAGGTCCAGAACTGCTCGGATAATTCAAACCAGATTCCAGGTCACGGGCAAATGCATGTGCCATTAGTGCCATTCGAGCACTAATGCAGCAGGAGCAACAAAGGATAAGAGGATAAGCATATGATTAGCGATTGTGGTGACACAAGCAAGTGTCACGAAATACGAGCATAGTCAAGTGTCACAAGCACAAGCAAAGGTCAGAGGCACAAGCTCACACAAAGGCCACAAGCACAAACAAAGATCACAAGCAAGGATCACAAATGAAGGTCACATCACAGTCACCCAGCACATCACGTAGTGACAAGTTTCCTCACATGCACCTTCTTATCTCTTTTTTTCTTGAAGCCCATTACTCAACACCAAATTGAAACTATCGATTTCTTTAACATTGTTCAAGGCCTTCAAATGACTGTTCAAAAGGGATTTGTGATTCTTTAAAAGCTCATTAACAGGTTCGTTCATCGTTTTGATCGAGTCTGTCAACAATTTATATGGATCCTCCGACATTCTGTCTGACGCCAAAATGAATATCTTTTCAATTCGCGTCAATTTATCTTGATCTCATCTATTATGAGTGATGATGACTTTGACGATGAGTTAGATGCCGTTTTGACCAAGACCGGTAATGAGGCCGTTGGGGAGTCTTTGAGGAACGCTGTCACATCATCTCTAGAGAATCTGTTTGAATCTGCTGCAAAAAATTCTGCATGCTCTGTTGCTTCTGTGAGATCACTTCCTATAAGAACCATTGGACCGCCTCAATCAGGTTCCAGGTCTCTCCTGACTGGCCCGATTCCAGGGTCTTCAAGCCCAAAGGTCCAAAGAGACCTTTTTGGCAACATTGTACCTAGTAGTCAAATTACAAGCAGTCAGAACCCCAAGTCCAAACCACCAATTGAAGATCCCACCCACCATGAAATCGATGCTCACGACTTACAGACTTACATATACCCCATCAACTATGAGCTCAGAGATTACCAGTTCAATATCATTCGAAAATCCTTCTATAATAATGTGCTAGTGGCATTACCCACAGGGTTGGGTAAAACTTTTATCGCTGCAACCATCATTTTGAACTACTGGAGATGGTTTCCCCAGTCTAAAATCATATTTATGGCCCCTACCAGACCCTTAGTGGCGCAGCAAATCAAAGCATGCTTCAATATCATCGGGTTAAAAGACCAGTCGGCTGTTTTGTTAGACAAGCTGAAGCGTAATAGACTTGAGATTTGGCAGAGCTTCCGAATATTCTTCACTACTCCACAAGTGGTGGAAAATGACCTTTGTAATGGACTCGTGGATCCCAAATCTGTGAGTTTATTGATCATTGACGAAGCCCATAAAGCTAAAGGAAACTATGCTTATAATAATGTTGCAAAGTTCTTGAATAGATTCAATAATAGCTATAGAACACTAGCATTGACAGCAACTCCTTCTTCAACTGTCGAAGGTGTCAAAGAGATTGTGGAGAACTTGAACATCAATAAAATCGAGATCAGAACCGAGAACTCCATCGATATTATCAAGTATTTCAAAAGAAAGAGAATTGATAAAGTTGATATTGATTATAAAGATAATGCATTAATAACACAATGCATATCATACTTATCAAACGCGGTTGAACCATTTCTCAAACAAGCTAATGAAAGACACATATTTGAACTGTCAGATCCAATGCATTTGATTCCGTTCAGATTATTAGACATTTCCAAGAAGAATTTGATGAATCAGAGTTTGGGAGAAGGTCTCAAATGGTCGAATCACTTTCTAATCAAGTTGCTATTATTTGTGGCCAATTGTTTTAAAAAATTGAAGATTTATGGGTACAAAAATTTCAAGGATTACTTCCTAGACAATGATATAAAAGTATCCAAATCGAAGAATAAGATGATGAATGAATTTTTTCAGAGCAGCAGCATAAAAGAGTTGTTGAAGTTGTTGAATGCCAACACTTGTCAGTTCAGTCATCCCAAAATTGAAGAGTTAATTAAATATGTTCGGAACTTCTTCAAAACCAGTGATTATGCTAACTCTAAAGTGATTATTTTCACTGAATTTCGAGATTCAGCCTTGGAAATCGTCACTGCAATAGAATCTATTGAGGAAGCATGCATGAAACCACACATATTTATTGGACAAGCAGCCGATCCCAATAATGAAATTGTTGATAAAAAAGATATGCCCAAACGGACCTCTTCTGAAGATGCTAAGTTAAAGGGCATGAACCAAAAGATGCAAAAACAATTGATCAAGGATTTCAAGACAGAAAAGTTCAATATTCTTGTAGCCACATCCATCGGGGAAGAAGGTCTAGATATTGGGGAAGTTGATTTGATTGTTTGTTACGATTCCACCAGTTCCCCCATAAAAAATGTCCAGAGACTTGGAAGAACCGGTAGAAAGAGAGACGGGAATATATTGATGTTATTTTCTGATAATGAAAGGTCTAAATTTGACAAAGCCATGGATAATTATGAATGGATTCAGAAATATATTATGACCAATGAAGCAGACTTGGTTGTGAACTCCCGCAGAATCCGGATATTACCAAAAGACTGTACACCAGCTATCGAAAAGAAATTCATTGTTCCGGAAGAAATAGATATTGATGATAACGATGAAATTATCAAGATGGCTACGGATTACATGAATAAAAACACAAAAAGCAAGAAGAAAATCACCGAAACATCAAAAGGTAAGACCAAGACCAAGGGGAAGACTAAGGCAAAAGGTAAAGAATCGAAAATAGAGAAGCGATTCTTTATGCCTGACAATGTGGAAACTGGGTTCAGAAATGTGGCAGAAATGTTGAAGGGAAATTCAGGGACCATAGATATTCCGTCGCTGCCTGAGTTGATTGATGCCAATTTCTTATCTGAGACCTCGGGCAACGTAGAGCCACCATCTGAGGAACATCAAGGAGTGCAGCATAACGAAGTGTCGTTTGGGGAAGATAATTGTGGCATACTTAATTCAAATGACATGAGTTTCAAACGACGTAAGGTAGCCATCAGTACCGTTGACACAAGTACACAATACGAGGTACTGCAGGCAGATGGAACTGAGGTACTCCATGCATCGACGAATGAAGTAGCCTTAGATTCTGGTATACCTGTTCTAGCTCCAGAAAACGGAGATCCTGCTATATTTGATGACGACTTTGAAAACTTCGATGAGTTCGGAAATGAGAAGCCACTCCTACCCAAAGCCCCAAGAGAACAAACGTCTCCGGTTGTGCAACCATTTACGGTCCTATCCAAAAAACAACCACCAGCCCTATCTAAAAAACAACCACCAGTCGTATTCAAAAAACAACCATCTAAAAAACCAATCGATAATTCGCCTTTGGTGGATAACCAGTTTGGCCCCAACGATGGTCTTTTGACATCAGAAGAAAAATTCCAACTATACACAAACTATTACAATCCCATGCCTCCGGAAAAGGAATTCTACAAACCACAGCATACTGAGCCAAAGCCCTTGAATAGTCGTACCACTACAAGATTCAATAAAGTCATGGAGTTCATGAATACCCCCGAACAAGAATTGTCACCAATCAGGAACTACACCCAAACCCAGCAAAAAGACCATTCTCCCACTGCATCCTGTATAAATTACCTAAACAGACTCCACAAGTGAAGACCAGTTTAAATATCTAATAAACAAAAATACAGTTACCCGGACATATATCTTCATCGCCAACTCGCAGTATTTAAACAACTTATTTCCTCTCTTTTTTTTCTTCTTCTTCTTCTTTATCTTTATGCAGGGGCATTACGTGTATCAGTGAGGATTCGTCCGAGATCATGTTTTTGCTAGTTGAAAACTATAACCTGACAACTCTTCAGTGCACGATAACCTCGAGTTATTAGCGTTGAAGGAATTTTTGGACCCATTTATGATTGATTGTTCTTTGAACATCATCATAGCTTTCTTATTTTTACCTTGACTAGTGTGTGGCCATGGTGTTCAAGATAATTATAAGAGTGCAAACGCATAAGAATAAGCATGTTTACAAAGATGGACGCTTATACAATAAGGATGAAACATCGGGTACAACAATGAAAAAAGCAAAGAAACATCAAAAAACGAATAACAGATATAGTGATCTCATCTATTACATCACCGCCTTGTACCTCGCTCGATTTGGTTGGTATCAAGTCTTGAGCTGGATGCTCCATGGTGCTACATGTACTATTTAGCAATGGGCTATATTAATAAGGTTTCTTTTGAGTGCGATACCATCTCATGGTGTTATTGCAATTATAAACCTTGACATCTGTTAGAAATGCCTTCTCTCGTACCCTCCCGCTTTCGCTACTCTACATGCTACACTAATTTCAGTCACTTTTTAGACCCCCCGTCATCCACTTATTCCCACACTAGAAAATTTTTACTGCGAATTCGCTTTTCAAATCTGCCACTATCTCTTCTTCATGTTTAAGAAATTCACAAAAGAAGAAGTCCATTCACGTTCTAATATCAAGTCTTCTGCTCAAAGAGGGTTGAAGACATCGTTGGTAAACCAATTTGAAGATTTGGAACCAGCCATCGATGCCATAATACCTAAAAAATCTCAAGTCATATCCCTCAAGTGTGAAGACAGAATCCAAATATACTCTGTGGATAACCAGATGGTGGCATTCCAGCACTTTGATGATTTGGTCCCCACTCTTAAAGTCGTGCACAAGTACCCAGGTGGGTTTCCAAGCGTTCAAGTGGATAGAGGTGCTATAAAATTCGTGTTATCTGGTGCTAATATTATGTGTCCCGGATTAACCAGTGCTGGTGGAAAATTGCCACAAGAGAACATTGAAGAAGGTAATTTGGTGACAGTATACGCTGAAGGTAAAGAGAACTCGTTGGCTATTGGGAAGCTCTTGATGAGCACCGATGATATAAAATCGAAGAATAAAGGACATGGTATCGAGTTACTTCACTTTTTAGGTGATGGTTTATGGAATTTACGTGAGTGAGTCATATAGAATGTACACTAACTGGTAATGGGTACGGTTGCAAAAATCGTGTCTCCATCCTCTATACCGAAATCCGCAATCCTGGCGTTGTCGTCATCAAGATCTTGTGGTGTGTCTTGCGTAACATTATGATATAGCAGTATTTTTAGGACAGAAACATCTAGCTTCTTACCGATTACACCCTTGAGCTTTAAAATCGACTGGTCTTTCAAAAAGTACTTGCTAAAGGTTTGGCTTCCGTTTATTTTCACGTGCAACTTAAGTTTGTTGTATGCAAATGGGTTAAATTGGGGTTCTTCCACAATGGTACTTACATTGTACTTTTGTTTCAACCGGTGCCAATTCTTACTGTTTTTGTTGACACTATAGTCCCCTTTCTTGACTTTACTGATAAAGTAAAGCTCAGCATTCATGATTTCTTCGGAGGTCAAGTACGACCCATTCAATCTACAAAGTTTGGTGTCACAGTCAAATCTGGCAATAAGGTTGATGGTCATCTCGTCCTCATTCATGTCCTTGAACAAAGGGTTCCCATTGATTTTGAGCTCTCTTAACCTCGGCCACTCACTCAATTTCTCTATAGCTTCCCAATTATCTATCTGGTTATACCTTAAATCAGCAATTTCAAATGTGTGCAAGCCACTAGTGTCGGAAATCATATTGTTCGACAAGTTTATATTACGGGCCAGGACACCGGGGGTTTTTGTGAGAAGATTGAATGAAAGGTCGACAGTTTCTAGGGCTGTATCCAACTTTATGTCTCCGTCGGTGTACCCATTACTGGCCAATATTAACTCTTTCAAGTTAGGAAACTTTGGTAAAATACTTCCTGTGAGAAACCCCATGGAAACCTTTGTGTCAGACATACGAAGAGACTGGAGCCTATGGGTGTTCAAAGTCTCACGGCACGCTGATTCCACTAATCTTGTACCATTTAAATTAAGATCCTGTAACTGCAGGAGATGGTCTATGATGCGCCATATCTCAGTTATATGGTTGAATAAATTATAGCTCAAGTCCAACTTTACCAATGATGTCAACGAGTCCAATAATTTGGTGTCACCAGCCCTGGTAATGCACTTGAAGTCCAAAGTGACAGAAATTAGTCGTGCAAAATCGGCATTCATATGGTTCAATTTATCGAAACCATAGTTCTCCACTTCCTTGGACCCAATATGTATAATCTCATTGATTTGATTTTCTTCCACGCCGTAACTTTGGCGTAGTGCCTCGTCAAACGTCAATCTTTGCCGTATTATCTTCTTGTTCTCGCTTTTAACAAAAGAACCAGCTCCTTCTCGAGTGGATGTAAAATACTCAATCCCACCAACCGATCCATTGTGTTTGCCCCTTAGAGGATCATCCCACTCAATTCCAAGGGCTGTAGCATCGCCCCACTCTGCGATGGGACCCACGTATCGTATAGTAGCAAGTTTCCTGTCTAGAAACTGGATACGATCATTACATTGAAACATTTATAGATGCAAAAATACTGTCTCGCACTGAGATATTGACTACCGTTGTATTTAACATTATACACGAAAAACTACTTATCAATTCAATTGTCGTTCAATAACCCTCCCAAGTCAAACTCCTCGGCCCAAGCACTAACTATGGTGGTTTGTTCAACTTTAGCAGGCTCTTTTTCTCCTCTTAAAGAACTTTTTGGTGCATTAATATCAACTGGTTCTTCATCTGTAGCCTTGGAATTGTTTGGTAACACCCAGCCAACAATTCTTCCATCTCTCCAGTCATTCAACACTGCAGTAGCAGCACTTTCCAAATTGGGAATTCCTCCTTTACCTATTCTTCCTTTAGTTCTGGCAATGTGAATTAAAAATTGTTTGCTAAACTCGTTGAAATCAGATGCGGGTAATGCTGGTAAATTATAGTATTTCTTTAATCCTTCAGCCATTTCTTGATTCTTGGCAAACTTCTTCAACAACATATTAACTGGAGTTATTGGGTCGGTGATTTGTTTTGGTGGTAATGCTGACAACAACGCTAATTTTGCCTGTTGAGTAGATTTAGTCTGTTTCTTGTTGAATATCTCATCCGGGAACACAATCCCTGGAGAATCTAAAATCTTCAATTTACTGTCGATTTTGACTTCTCTCAACGACGTGGTGACACCAGCTTGATTACCAACGGGACAAGACTTGGAGCTGTTGTGGTGTCTGTTGGTTAATGCATTGATAATAGAAGATTTCCCGACATTGGGGTACCCAATAACCCCAACGATAAGTGCCCTCTTCAAGTTGGCTCTATTAGCGTATGTTTTCAAAGCTTGTAACAAGTTCTTAGCGGTGATGGTGGCCGTCAAGTTTTTATTATAGCTTCCGGAAGACATTGCTGGAGATGCTTTGACAGGAACTGTAGGAAATAATGTCTTTAAAAAATCCAACCATTTATTCAAAACTTCAGTTGGAATCAAATCAACTTTATTCAACACCAAAATCAACCTCTTATTTGGATTCTGTAAAATTGCTTCTTCTACTTTTCTGGATCTGGTAGACTCAGGATCTCTAGCGTCCAACACATATAATACAACATCTGCTTGGTCAACCACAGTTTTGAATATTTTATCGTAGGCTTTACGTGATTTTTCAACTTCAGACACATTTTCGTCGTTCTCATCAAGTTCAAGTTCATATTCCACATCATCCTCTGAATCCACCATCTCATCATCACTGACTTCTTCTCCGTTGTATTCTTTGGCGGCTTGTTGAGCGGACTCTAATAATGCAGATAATCCACCTTGACCTTCTTCATCAATATCAATATCGTCATCTTCAAATTCTTCTCCTCTGGCTAACGCTTGTTCTTTTTCCTGTTGTCTTTGTAACTTCATCCGTTCTCTTGTTTCCTCTTGAATTCTTCTGTTTTCTTCAAGCTCACTGATAATCTTATCTTTGTACGGGAAACTTGCAGGAATACCAGGATCTTTTGGTGATCTAGACTTCCATGTGACGTCGGTTTTGGAGTACTTTCTATCCTTTCTTCTTTTGGCAGCCGCCTTCTTCTTTATCCCTTCTCTCATCCGAGTGGATGTCCTCTTGGATGTGTGCTTCTTTGCTCTCATTGTTGGTATATATTTTAAATAAGTAGCTTTTTTTTTTCTTAGGTGCGAAGAGATGAGAAGAGATGCTTCACCTATGGTGTTTTGGTATATACACGCTTAATTGATGCAATATTGTATTCTAGTTATGGCTAGGGTTCAGAGTCTCAGTCTTCAAAAGGATCTTCAGTACTCGTTTTTGGAGGTGCGTATTTGTAATCCTTAACTCCCAAATCTTGGGGGTTTGTCTTGAGACTCTTAGGTCTTATTTTCTTTGTCAATTCTCCAACTTCCATGCTTCCATCTTGCTTGATTAGTTTGAACTGGCCATCTTCAAGGAGTTGTACCAAGTCTGAGTTGACTATCACACGTCTATCTTGCGCGTTTGCAGTATTATCTGATAGCTTGTCAACGACCCTCTGTTTGATGGCCTGTTTCCAGTTTTTTGCAACCTCTGGGATTTTATGTCTGGCGTACTTGGCAGCATTGGCAATATCATCACCACTTATCACCATTTCAATGGAATCACGGGTTTTTAAATGAGGTCCTGGTAGTGTGCTTCTTTGTGGTAATGAAGAAGGTGCAACGACAGGAGCTGATAGTGTTGGCAACACCAAATCGAAGAATAATATCAAGGATAATTTGGGTAACAATAACATTCAGATGATCTAGCAAGGTTTAACAATATTTAGCGATTCAGTAGACTCAGCAAATGTCAGATATTATTTGGTTAATATAACGGTTCTGTGATAATAAGATTTTCACACCAGTTTGTTGTACAAAAACAATTTCTTGCAAAATGTCCTGCGACTCAGTCCAAACTCCTGACTTTGGGTGTGGACATACTGCTGACACTTCTTTGAAGGGATTCTCTACTGCTATTCTGGGAATTGTGGAACATGGGACTTTTTTTGGGCAACACGAATGGCTTGTTCAAAAAGTTGGTGGTATTGAAACTATTAGTTGAATCATCAAGACTCCTGGCTTCATTAAGGTTGATTGAGGACCTAGTTCTGATCTTGGTGAGATTTGGACTTGATTGAGAAGATCCTAATGTCCCTTCCTCCATGCTGATATCGAATTGGTTCTGATTAATGCGGTCATAATGACTTTGTGCATCCACAAGTTGATTTAAACATGGTACCTTCGACACACTTTCAAAAAAATGTTTTCTGGCATTGCTAAACTGTCTACCTTTGAACATACCAAATCTGTGTTTTGTAAAGTTGTAGAGGATCAAAAATATGATGACGAAAGACAAAACAGGGAACACGAAACCCTGGCTGATACCATCGTCATCACTATCATATTCTTTCTTACCTTCAATCAACCCTCCGGCAGGTACAAATGGTTTTCCCGATATAGCACTTGGATAAACTCCGATATTCAAATCATTCTTCTTATTAGAGGATATTTCTGATGATGCATACAATAGCATCTTACCCAAAGTCCAGGATAATTCACTTCCGTCGATGGAATCGGTAGATTTGAAAGGAACATGAATCTTGGTGATTCCCTTTTCGTCCCCTTCCTCGATTTCTTGCCCAGGAATCTCTATGTCTAAACGAGGAAGTTCAAACCCTTCATGCAAAATGTTTATCACCCAGCTAGCCTTGAAACATGCATCTTTCAAAAATTCATCTGGATCTAAATTGGAATATTGTCCTTTCTCTGAATTCGCCAAGATAGTGGACCAATCTGATTCACAATACTCCTTTACTCTTTCATTGAATATTCTGTAGTTATACTCTCCTCCACTTTGGAATACATCATTGGCCGTATACCAATACTCCGAAATCCCCACAAACTTATCCTTCTCAAAATTAAGGCTTGGTCCATGTACGCCATTGAATAAACAGGGGGTATCCTTACAAGGAATGTTTTTCATCAATAATGGGTATATAGTCTTGATACACATTTCATAATTGCCAATTCCTTTAATATTGTACTCCTTACCTTCATATTTGAAAGTAGTTTCTGCTCCTACTGGCATACAAGGATCGTTCAATTTCGTACCAATTTGAACATTAAATTTTGAAACGTTGACCAATTCTGTCAAATACCGATTCCGTGCCTGGTTAGCCCCAAACCCCAACCAAGTTTCAACGAAAACATTCCATTCTTGTGTCACCCCATTAATGTTTCTTACCGTCACTTGGGACACATCCTCCTTGTGTTTCTCCACATCCTCTGCCGAAGACGGCACAAAGGCTATCTGAGTCGAAGCTCCACCCATATCCATAAACCCTATAGAATCATGGCCCGTATCTCCATCTTTATAGTCATCCAATTGACCCATTAAATAATTTAACCCTATCCATCCATAAATGCCTTCCACTTCCCCGTCAATTATTTGAATATGTTCACCACAATCACCTATATGGAACTTGGTGTTCTTCTTCAACACAGAACACGTCTGTTTCAATATCTTTTCTTGTTCTTTTCTCGGTAGTAATCTCATACCGGCAGTGGCCAATACAAATATAGGAGTATCTTGATGCTTATCTTTTGGAATGATGCCTTCAGAAAACTTCACCAATTTCTCGAAGTGATTCGACCATATTTTATTGGTTTTATCGCCATAAGAAGAAATCCCAGGTGTAATCTTTTTGGTCCACGTAGGTTCTTGGGTGATTTTTGGAGGTGACTCCAAGATTCTCACATCTTTAGCTGTTTCCAAGACGTATTTTGGATCTGGCCATTTATATATCTGGACCCGCGACCCCGAGGACCCCGAATCCACCACTATACCGTACTTATACTTGGAGTCAGGTATTTCCATTATTTGGCTTTAAAATGGTTCTTTTTTTAGCCTGGATCGCGGGCTTACCTTCGTTAAATTTGTTCTTTTTTAGCCAGTTCGCAGCAGCCTTGAAACCTAAGACGTCTAAATGATTATTCTACCAAACACACCCCCTATTCCACGGCAGGTCCATACTGAGTCCGACTTAGTATCCCCTCAGTTAAGCTCCGCCCGTGCTTCTTTGGCAAGTTCTGCCTCGGAAACTTATAATGATCTTGTGAGATACGTTGTGAGCTTACAAGAATACGTGGAAGAGTTGTTTCAGTTCATCCACTCCAAAAAGCAAGATACTGAGTTGGAACTGGTGGTGGCATTTGCTATTAGCCATCAGTCTATTCAAGCGGGTTCAATCCCGTGGCTGAATGTGAAATACACTATTCAGTCCAGTGAAGGATCTAACTTTTCAAAGAAGCTCAATAATTTCAAATCCACTAAAGGTGACTGGAGTTTGCTTAACGAACTAGAGTTGAGTATCGTTTCAATGGCCATGGTATACATGAGACTAGGAGCCGAGCTTGTAAACGAATTGATAGAGGTGGAAATTGGTGTGGACAACACAATGGAAGAGACGAATGAAAAATGGAAGCAGGTGATAACTTTCTATAAAAAGGCGATATCTTTCACGAAATTCGGCACTGATATCAATAGCAACGCCCATATACCCAGCCACTTGAATGGTAACTTGTTCATATTTGTGGAGAAGATCAGTACTATCTGCATGCAGATGTCCATACTCTGCAAATCTTCTTGGATTAATAGGAATAGCTATAATGAGACTGAGTCATTCAAAACAAGTAATAATGGGACGTTATGCAGAGTTGCCATATTTGTTCTTGATGAGTTAAAGAGCTGTACCAGCCTTTTAACAGACATTGAAGCCAATAACAACTACCTTGTTACCTTCAATACGAACAATTGGCTGGATTACTTGAAGGTTATTGAAAAGTATGCCACCGCCTACGCTGGATTATTCTTGTCACTTGAAACATATCAACAGAATAAATTAGGGCAAGCTCTAGGATTGCTTAATTTTTGTCTCCTCAACTTGCAAAGTAAGAAGATATCAGATATAGGAGCTAAAAAGGCAAAGTTAATGATGAAGTTCAAGTCTAAAATTTCCACTAAAAAAAATGAAGCGTATATTAGGAATCTCGAAAGCATAACCACGTTAAATCTTGATAACTCACTTTTCAATGAAAAGTCGGGTATAATTTTGAAAGATATTTCCTACTTGTTCGATCAGCTCGTGCAGCTCCATTTAAAATTTACAAAAGAAAATGATAATTTGGTGTTTGATAAAGTCACGGACTATAAGGATATACAAAAGGACAGTAAATGGCCGTTGGGAGCAAAGATTCCCGTGACAGATATCCCTGCTTTTGTGCCCCGGGAGTTTGGGAAAGCTACCTCTACCGACACACCAAGCAGACGTGCCTACTACTAAATAATTAATGAATATACACGACAAATTTATTTACGTAAATTTTACAAATTTTGCAGCCATCATTTCATTTGAGGACCTTGAATTACATACCATCACCATTTCCTTTCTTTTATCGTTCAGTTTATCTAATAAATCATCTTAAAAATAGTACTTAACTAAGACAATACCAGGCAGTTATTCTGCACCAGAATCACTAGTTAGGAATACATTTTGGTAGGCTTGGCATATTTGCCAGACGCACCATTTTTAACAAACAAATGCATTATTCATTACACACTAAGTAAGAGACCGGAAAATGGAATGGATCTCTTGTTTCGAGATGTGAAACTCGATATCACTATAGTTTCTTGATAAGATATTGTCCAATCTGAAAAAGTAGTTGACAAACTGCTTCTCCATGTCACTCCACAATTTGTCCAACAAGTCCCTTTCAAACATATTGCTGCCAGAAATAAAATGCTTCTCGAGTTTCCTCCGAATCTCCCCAACTCTTAAACCTAGCTCCTTAGTCGAGTAACCAGCTAGAATGGTTTTGACTGTCTTTTTAGTATACTTCTTGGATTTAATAGTGTTGTCGTTCAATGCTTCAAAATTATTCACAAACTCAGTAATTTTACCAATGTTATGATTTATTAGCTTGTTGAAATAGGTATCTTGAACCTTTTTGAACACGGTTTCCAATTGGGCTTTAGCCTTTATTGTCCTTTCGTTGTTGAACAAAACAAGCTGCTCTAACATGCTGAATATGTTTTGTAATATGCTAACATTCCTGTGGTTCTTCTCCTTCTCATCAAATTCACTATTCTTTAATAATGGATCATCCTTAACAAATAAGTGGATCACAGCCTCGATGATTTCCTTATAGCTTTGATTCAATAATGGTTTCACATTGGAGTCATCCAAATCACCATAAAGTCTTGATGGTTTGTCTAAAGTGGCTTCTGTTAAATGGAAAAGTTGGTTGACGTTCTTAATACAAGGCAAGATGCCACTTTTGGCGCTTACGGAAGACTTGTTCAACAGATCTATTTGGGACTTCACGAACTTGGCCCAATTATTTCTGTACTTATCCAAGATCTTCTTGAGGAAGTTGAACACAAAGAAATCGTGATGTAACTTATGTGATTCATTCGAAAGGGTTTCAAGGTAGATTAAAATGATGGGGATGTTGTAGTCAACAGGTGTTACTTTCTTGATGAACAAATTGGAGTAATTACCGAAAATGGTGTTCAATAAGGTCATTATTTCACTTGAATAATCCGTCATCTCTGTATCAATAGATGTTTGACCTAAAGAAGACGCCCTATCATCAAATGGTGAAGCTCTCATATATTCGTTCAAATCGTGAATATCATTCTCGTAGTGAAGCAACTGTCCCACAAAATTAGTTATGACAATTGATAAATCCTTCGTGTCGTTAACCAAGTCCACTACCGTTTTAGTGTCTTCGATTCCCTTTGAAGATAACAACGTTGTTTGATTATCTTCAGTTTTGGCCTTAAGGTTTGGCAGCGACGGATTGGAATTCTTTGGAGTTGTGAGGCTATTATCATCACCTAGCCCCAACTTACCAATAAACTTGTCCTTTCTGGCAGATAACCTTAAAGTTCTAGACTTCTTTAAGGACATCAGATCGGGACCATCAAACTTGGGAACATTTGCAATGTTGGGCGTTGTAGCGGTGGAGTCTGAATACTTAACAGATCTGGTTCTGGCCTTCAACAACTTCTCCAAGAATTCGCTTAACCTTGACGTGATGAGATTCTTCAATTCATTGAATTCTGCAGGGCTGAATTCCTTCAAAAAGTATGTGAATGGAGAATATATGCTCAAAGAATTCAATTCCACAAGAACTGATTTAGGATAAATCCTATCCAAGGAGTTCAATTCATCCATGCTTGAAATAAACTGTTTCCTGAAGAATTGAAGAAAATTGTCAACGAATTTCTTTCCCGCTGCTTCGTATTTGAATAAGTATTGTTTCAAGGAGTTCATGGATGACAATTGGTTTGAATTCGTGTCGTCAAAAGAATTCTGATCTTGTCTTATGGTCTCTAAAGCATTGTATAAGCTTAATACTTGCAACTCAACAGTGGAAACCTTGTTGATTCTATCAAATTCGGTGAAGTTCTCTATATTCATCAAATCCCGAGCACTCATGCTAACTTTATCAAGGATAGATTTCAAGTCGTTGTATAAAGATTTTTTGTTGACAGATTTTACTTGTAAACCTTGTGAGTTGTTCTCAATCACATTGATATCACTTCCTAAATTCTTAAAGTCAATCTCCATTCTTTTAAAAATAAGGTTAACATTTTCGATTTCATTTAGGGACG
Source organism: Yamadazyma trypodendri (assembly GCA_030572515.1). Lineage (NCBI taxonomy): Eukaryota > Fungi > Ascomycota > Pichiomycetes > Serinales > Debaryomycetaceae > Yamadazyma > Yamadazyma trypodendri. The sequence goes on along the minus strand of JAJMAI010000014.1, from coordinate 199,415 downwards.
TGGTTAAATCTTCTTTCATTGAATCGCCACTAAAATCTAAATTGATTAATTCCTTAACATTATTGTACTTCAACTTGTTCAATTCACCTGTCAATTTTTTAACAAGTGTATCACAATCGTCTTCAATATCCCATTGTAATTCGTCCAATAATTCTTCAACTTCTGCATCCTTATCTTGTTGTAATACTTCTCCCGTTTTGGTGATATTCAAGTCTGATTCTGTGTCAACCTCATCCTGTGTGTTTACAGTTTCTATTTCATTTTCAGTCATGGAAAAACTCTTCCCATCCAGTATATCTGCATCCAGCGAATCTATAATGGTAGACTCACTGATTAATCTGGGTTTTGATGTCTGTGGTATCGCTTTGCCTTTGGATCCACCAAAGTTCAATTGTGAATCCATAAATTCCTCAATTTCCTGAATGGATGAGTCAATGCCGCCTATTTCTTTTGTAGATTGTGAAACCTCCACAAGATCAGCATCAGAATCATCAATAGCCTCAAGTCCATCCATCTCATCTGCATGATCAGTATCATCCACTTCCTCGATTCCAAAATCATTGGAAAAACGGGTTCCCACTTTAGGTGGTTTACTCAATTGTTCGGCAAGTTGCATATTTAATGCAGCAGTTGCCTCCAAGGGCTCAGAAAAGTTTCTGGAATCCTTTCTGCCCCCCAGCAGCCTACTTTCTCGTTGTTTCGGTAATCTTTGAGGGGTAGGATCCTCATCTAGCGGGTTGAAGATGAAGCTCTGCGAGTCATTTGTCATTTCTGCTTCACTCTTCCCAGGAGTTATATTTCTGTAGGGATGGTTATTGTAAGTGGGTGTCGCTGGTGACTCCTCTATACTCTGATTGATAGTGATAGTACTTTCTGGTAAAGATGTTTGAGATACATCAGCCGATCTAGTAATCACTCTCATTGGCTTCATGGGTAATTTTCCGTTGGAAGTAAAGTCCATATCCTGATATAAACCAGACGACTGCAGCAGCTGAAGCGACTGTTGTAATGAAGGGGGTGGAGGCTGATTAAATGAAGACTGAGAACCTTGACGGGACTGAGGTTGTACAGGTAATATGGGGTTAGGTAGATTCTTCCTCTTTAACGACTTTGATTTCAATAACTGAGCATCTGGTTGAGGATTTATCACATCCTGAGAGGTAGGGGTGTTTGCAAAACTCTTCTTCACCGGCGTTTCTGGTAACTCAAAGTCCCCAAGACTCCAACCGTTAATAACTGGGTATTTACCCACAAAATTCCCGTAAGTTTTCATAAGATTACGGACAAAGCGTTCTAGCTTTTCTGGCTGTTCACATTTCCAGTAATACTCTTTATTGAGACTCAAAATGAACCCATCCATGCCAGCTCTAGTGACAACCTTCAATTCATCCAAATCCCAGGTTCTACCGATTTGATACTGTTGCTTTTGATCGTTGTATTTACCTTTTTGAAGTAACACTCTTCCCGAGAACTTAGAACAAATCACCAAAATACGGTCCTTCACACTTCCCAATTGTTGTTTGGGGGCGTTGGATGGAGGTGGACTAGCGGTGAATTGAGAGAACTCTTTAACTTGGAGATGGAGAATATAAGTGACTTCTCGGACCTGATGACCATTTTCGTTGATGAATTTATTATAGCAGTCTTCCCTGATCTTGTTGGTTACCGTTTTACTTTGGTCACTCAAAGGCATACTGCTTGCGCTGTTGTATACTTGTTGCGGTGGAGCATACGTATTTGGATGAGGGTACCCACCAGGAGGAGCAGAACCTGGGTTCCCCGTGGAAGGTGCGGCACTATAACTTCCAGACCTCGGTGCACCGTATGTTGCAGCAGTGTTGGTGTAGTTGGTAGATGCGAATGAAGGGTACCCACCAGTGGCAGGAGAAGCAGTAGTGAATTTATTTCTCGGTTGGCCATTGGGTGACCTATTCGCAGGTTGTGACTGGGGGGGTTGTTGTGACTGGGAAGGTGGCTGTTGTCGGAAGTTCCCCGGTCTCTGGTAATTCATGACGACGGAATATATCAATGGATTCCACGATTGATCTGGTGTTGAATGTAAAAAAACAACTTGTTTTCGCTTTTTTCGCATATTACTGATATGCTATAGAGGACAAAATGGGGAGGAAAATAAGGAGGCAAGAGAAGGTGAGAACATAGGTGTATTCGCAGATGACTCTAAGTAGTGGCTATTTAAGTCTTTTTTTTGGTCTTTTTGGCGGTAGTGTTGGATACATCCACTCCGGAACTGGCACTAACTTCTTTCACTGGCTCGACTTTGGCGGATTCTTTGGTATCTGTACCGTATAATTCCCATAACTGGGATAAATCCTCAGCTCTATCTCCTATGGCATTCAACCTTCTTCTTAAAGCTTCGTTAAAACAAATCTCCGAGGCTACCTTAAAAAACAGCTGGCTCCAGTTCTTCTTATAGGATTCACAGTCTTCGATAATCTCCTGTACTTCCAAGTCCTGAAACTTAACTTGGATGTTGAATTGCTGGTAGATATCGTCTCCAATTAAGCCGTTTTGATACAAGTGTTTATATACTGGCTCTGCTTCCTTTAATCTCAAGGACCTTCTGACAGCCTCTACCCCTTTCCGTAAAAGGGCCGCCTTCATGACCTTTTCATGGGGTTTTTTGTCATGTGGTAGTTCTGGGTCATCGTACTGTGACTTTAATAAGGAATAGATCTCGGTAGCATAATTCTCTCCAAAGATTGGTACCACTTTTGATAATTGATTTACTTTCCTACGTCTGTAGATGATTGAAAACCCTACGAGACATGACAATAATATTACCAAGTAGATTATGGGTGTGAAAACAGAGATGTGGATCTGCTCTTGTGTCTTTTCTTCGTCCATTATGTAATAGGTACTGTCGACACGTAGTTTTTTTTCAGGGCCAAATCGCATTCAGGCAATGTCTGCCAAATACCGAATATCGATGCAAATGTAATATCTACCAAATATCAATTCAAATATCTAGTATCTACCAATATCTATATTATATAAGGTTAAGCACTCTTGTAGGCCACGAGTCCCAAGTATTGAGCCAACTCAATTCTTAATGCTTTGGTATCTCCCTCTGATAAAGCGTGCAAGTTGTTGGTGAAAGTAGAAGTTAAACTCTCATGGGCTTGCTCCAACGTTTCCAGAACCTCATCCTCTAATAGGCTCTTCAACTTACTAGGGTCAGGACCAATCAACTCGTAGAACTCACACAATTTGACCAAATCTGCTTTGTCCAAATGTTCGAAATCTTTAAAGGTGCTGGGAAAAGATTCTGGAATCTCCCCGTCTTTGTTGGTTAAAATTTGAATGGTATCTTTTGGATTTACAACTGACGAGTTGAATAGTCTATTAATCGATCTGTCCTCCAAGTTATCAAGTTGGCTCTGTAATTCCCCCACCAATTGCACTATATCTTCGTTTGTAGCATAATCTGACAAGTCAATATTAGTGGCACCAGGCTTCTCGTTCATCTTTGCCTTGACATTCTTTACTTGGAACTCGATAAGCTGTTGACCTGTCCTGGAGATCAATGCCGACTGCTTCGCGACGATCTTCTCCAAGCTTTCCACTTTTTGGTTCAATTGCTCGATAGTTAACTGTGACATGTTAAATATTTAATGCGATCTTTTCATAGAGCAGAATTAGACCAGATCGCCAGAAGACTAGAAAAAGACTAGCAAAAGAGTGGCAAAATACTAATCACAAAAGACTGTGCTTATTTGGCCATATAATATACACGTGGCACACCCAAGAATTAGAGCATCTTGATTTCTTTGAAAACAATCAGTCTAAACTGTGGCAGAAATAAAGAAGCAGGGACAAGACAGAAAGCAGCAGAGAACGGCAGAGCAATTAGAGGCTGAGAAGATTTACCCGAACCAATGACCATGTCTATATATCACATTTCCACATTCCAGCTTTGAACCGCTGTTGACAATATTATCGACATCACTGCCCATATCCCTGCACACAAGTTCCAACCCTACGTCATTTTTAGCAAGCTGCAAAAGACAGTATATATAAAGTTCCCGAGCTCCACAATCAATTTTTACGCAAGATGAGCACGATTGAGATCATAGCACAACCAGAACCTACAGCGACAGATACCGGTAGAGATAAAGGAGTACCCGATCTTCAAACCATAGAGAAGTTAAAGGAATTGATTCGTGAGAATCCACGAGTGAATGAGGTAGATAACTCAAATGCCCCAGAAAAAGAACCTTCGCCCTCCCATAACCTCAGCAGGTCTACCATGGGAGGAAAGCAACATGCTGTAGAGACGAGCGATACCACAAATGAGAAATTAGACCACGATGGCTTCGAGATACCGGCCGGAAAAATTCCCTTGGATGGACATTTCTCAGCCAATGAAATCAAAAACCTTGTGGGGTTGGCTAAAGATGAAGGATTTCTCAAGGATTCTGTGGTTGTTGAAGTAGCTGAACAGAATAGCTTTGGAGATAAAGTGGTGATAGCGGAGCATCCGAAGGGAGACACTTCCAAAAAGATGAAACCGGTAGACCCACTCGATTCCAGTGGTGGCTGAACGTATCACTCCCGTTATTCTCTTATCATATACTCCAATTCTTCATACACTTCCTTTCACTTCTTAGCCTTTATCGTTGAATATAGATAAATAAATGCGACAATTCTTTTTTTGCCTAAAACATCAGCTCTTACACCAACGCATAAATGATATGAACAAAGTTAAGCAACTAATTGTCATGGTAGGGGTGCTACTAAGCATTCTCTTAGGCTACTTGTATAACTACCAGCTAACAGCAAGTGATTCACCCGGTTGTCGACCTGTACGAATGGGACCAAGTTACGCCCGAATTCTTGGATTTGATGAGAAGTTCACAAGATATGCTACTAAGTACTCATTGTACTTGTATAGAGAACAGGGTAAAGATCTCAAACCAACAAAGAAAAATGGATTCCGGTTGGACGGAACGCCCGTGCTTTTTATTCCGGGTAATGCTGGAAGTTACAAACAAGTACGATCTATCGCATCCAAAACAAGCAATATATTCTACAATAATGAATATGACGGAGACAACACAAGGTATGGTAAACTTGACTTCTTTACTGCCGACTTTAATGAAGATTTCACTGCTTTTCACGGGCGAACCATGTTAGATCAGGCGGAATACTTGAACGATGCTATCAAGTTCATACTAGATTTGTACGCAGACCACAATATTGCACCGAAATCAGTGATAATAGTGGGTCATTCAATGGGAGGAATTGTGTCCAGAGTAATGCTCACCCTCCCCAACTATGTGCCGGAGTCGGTGAAAGCAATCATCACTCTTTCATCTCCACATGCTAAGGCCCCTTTGACTTTTGATAGAGATATCATGAAGATATACCAGGCTGTAAATGAGTTCTGGTCACAGGGGAGGGAATTACGGGAAACGGAATTGAGTAAACTTGCGTATGAGATATTGAATGATACGTCGATCGTATCAATTACCGGGGGTTTATTGGATTCTGTGTTACCAGCCGATTACACAACCCTACGGAATTTGGTACAAGACACAAACGGGTTCACTGTTTTCACCACTGGAATTCCTGGAGTATGGACTTCAATTGATCACCTAGCTATTGTATGGTGTGATCAGCTCAGAACCGTGATACTGAATCTACTTCTCGATATGGTTGATATTGGAGTGCCATCAAAAGTTGTCAGTTTATCTGAAAGACTAAAAGTTTCAAGAAACAGACTAATGACAGGGTTTGAAAATCCAGATTTGATCAATAGCAACTTTGTCAATCTCAAATTAGATAGGGATGATGTGCAGATAGTCACTGACCGGGGGAAAGTGGAATCAAATGGAATCAATGTTTTTAAAATTGGTGATGAAGCATCTCAAATCTCCATTATTGGAGAGGGCCATGCAACAAAGTCTATTTTCATATGCAATGACGATATTGCTGGAGATGAGCTTATAGACTTAACCAGTAAAGGCACAACTGAATACGTCTATTTCAAATGTCAGGATATCACGGACCGGTTAAGTATGATTCCCAGGAATAATGTGACGCAGACCTTGAAGGATTCGACAATAGGCGACAAGTTGCAGCCATATTATGGATTGAAACTTGATTCTGTTGGCCAATACAAGGACTTAGTGATTTTAAATTATGATTCGACTGTCCAAGTTACCAAGAATAATCAAATTAGTGTATCAACTGGTTCCTTTGAGATTCTTAATGCTTTACGTACTACTGTGAAGTTTCCCAAAATCAGAGATAGTTTATTGGCATATGACATAAGCTATGATTCACCCAACCAATTGATTCTCAAACAGACCATTAATGAGGAAACGAAGTGGCATATCACAAATCATATAACCATGAATTTCCACGGTGATTCACCATATCTTCCTCCATGGTCAACAGGACTAGAGCTTGATATCTGGAATTTAGAAGATACCAAGGAGCATATTCAGTTTACTATTCGGGTTAATGCATTGGTGAGTTTGAAAATGTTATTCATTCGGTATAGACTTACTGTAATCAGTTATGGGTTGATGATAAATTTACTTGTTTTTATCATTCTGTTGTGGGATTATGACAGTCTGAAACATACAAAGTTCCCCAAGTATCAAAAAAGTTTTGATAAAATGATCAAATATCTGGGTGCATTCTTGTTACTCAATGTTGTCGGCCGTCTAGAAGTGACCAAGCAATTAGTAAAGTTGATCAATTTTGAACTGGAGGACTCATTCTCCAACAGCTTTTTGGTGGATATAATACTTTTGGTGCTAGGTGTGACTGTCAACTACGCCATCAATATGTTAATTGCCCTACTTATTAGACTCAATGGTAGGTTCAAGCCTCCACAAACTAGCAACAAGTTAAGGTATTTGATTCTAGGCTTCCTTGTTCTAGCCACCTTATTTTATTTACCATATCAGGCAATTTATGTGGTGTTAATAATGGTGCAAATCATAAAGGTTTTCAGATTGAAACAAGATAACGAAATCAACTTTAATATCATGATTTTGAATATCATGTTATGGATCCTACCCATTAATATTCCCATAATAATCGTTCTTGTCCATAACTTGGCTATAAACTGGAAAACATCATTTTCTTCTCATCACAACATATTATCGATTTTGCCAATTATTTACTTGGTGAATTTTAAACCGATGATCAAATTTCGGTACATTTACCTCCTCATTGGATACTTGTGCTACTATATTAATTACAGCTACTACTATGGGTCCATAAATACCTTTTGGTTATATCAATTATTTAACTATCTTTGCATAGGGTTGCTTATAACAGATAGTGAGTGGATCAATCAAGAAAGTTAAAACCACCATTATTTGAAATTGTATACCAAAATAAAACAACTAATAGAAAAGAGGAATATAACAATAACTGTCATATAATAACATTCATTAAACTGGATAAGATAAAACTAATATACATAAGAACCTGAAATCCCCACTTCAACTCTAATTAGCAGCAGAAGAATATTTGGTAACAGCTCTAGTACCTTCGGAAACAGCATGTTTGGCTAATTCACCAGGTAAGATCAATCTAACAGCTGTTTGAATTTCTCTAGCAGAGATGGTGGATTTCTTGTTGTAAGCAGCCAATTTAGAAGCTTCGGAAGCAATTCTTTCAAAAATGTCATTGACAAAAGAGTTCATGATAGACATAGCTTTTTGAGAAATACCAGTGTCTGGGTGAGTTTGCTTCAAAACCTTGTAGATGTAAGAAGAATAAGTCTCTTTTCTAGTCTTAGTTCTCTTTTTGGCATCGGTGGAAGCGGTCTTTTTAGCAGCTGGCTTCTTTTCAGCTGGGGCTTTGGAGGCGGGTTTCTTTTCTGCTTTTGGGGCCATGTTGATCGATTGATTATAAATTTAAAATAAATTGATATAAGAAAAGGAAAGGGAAAAAATTCAATAAAAGGGATATTGAGTTATTTAAATAGTTTTTTTCTGTGTGATTTCCTGGAGTGAGATTTTTGATGATTTGTTTGTTTTCAACTACAAGCTGATACTTCGCCCGCGCTAGTTTATCGCCATAACCTGTATGTTTACAAAGCTACGATAGTGTAATCCAGCGCCGCAGGTATCCGCACGTCCCACGATGGTCTCCTGTGGAGTCTCCTACACAGTCTCCTAGTCGCCGCTTCTGAAACTGGAGACTGAAGTGTTTGTTTTGTTTGAGAAAGCGCGTTCGCGGTAGAATCGCAGTGCTAGTGAAACTCCTGGCGGTGCGATGGGGCAAAACTGGCCCTGTCGCCCAAACATAACCACCTCCACATCGCGCACCTTCAAATCAAAATAAACAAATATTGTTGCGTGACCACCTTTACCACTATTGGTGCGTAAACTTCAAACCATGGTCTCCTGTCAGTTTCTCTTATCACGAAGGCGTAATCCACAGAATGATGCATGTATGTACATGTGTATACAGCATGTAGCCATATTATACATGATACTTGTTTTTGTTTATTTTTTTCAAACAAAGTCACTGGTCTCCCCAGGTACTATTCAGCCATTTGTGGCAAAACTTCGCACGGTTTCGCTATCGCAGCAGGGAAATTTGTTAGTGAATATTTATCGATACTGACAAACACCAAGTCTCAGAATTTTATATATAAATCAATAGATTTCCCTCCCTTTTTTAAATTCTATTTTTTCTGTTGTTCTTTTGAAATTATTCAATACTTCAATAAATAAATATCTATAATGTCTGGTGGTAAAGGTAAAGCCTCAACAAGCGAAAAAGCTTCAACTTCTAGATCGGCTAAGGCTGGTTTGACTTTCCCAGTCGGAAGAGTCCACAGATTATTGAGAAAGGGAAACTACGCTCAAAGAGTTGGTTCTGGTGCTCCAGTCTACTTAACTTCTGTTTTGGAATATTTGTCTGCTGAAATCTTGGAATTGGCCGGTAACGCTGCTAGAGATAACAAGAAATCCAGAATTATCCCAAGACACTTACAATTGGCCATCAGAAATGATGAAGAATTAAACAAATTATTAGGTGATGTTACTATTGCTCAAGGTGGTGTTTTACCAAACATTCACCAATCTTTGTTACCAAGCAAGAAGAGCAAAGACAAGGCTTCTCAAGAATTGTAAGATCGCTTTTAGGGATCAGAAGATGTACTGATTGTGTTTCTTTCAATTTGTTTTCTATTTTGAAAAGGGTTTTATATAATTTTGTATACTAGTTATTTTTAATGTAATTATGAAAAATTTCGTTCTCATTTTTTTGATTGAATTTGAATAACATGGAGAAATTTTCCAATTGGAGAGATAAGGGCACAGGTATAACGCCATTCATCCCGGTGCCGTACCCTAAGTTGTCAGTGTCATTCCCAGTGGATCTTATCATTCTCTTCATTAAACTTCCATTCTTCCTTATTACCCTCCCTTTGGTCTTACTTAATCTCCTGTTCATCAAGTATTTCCACTTGAAGTTTTTGTTCAATTTCCTGTGTGTTTCTCCTAAATTCAAGCCAAATGACTTTGTTATTACCAACTATGCCTCCCCTTTATTGGTATATCTTTTGGACGGCATTATTTTAATTCCTGATACTAATGGAACATTGTTTCATTACTCGCCTTCTCAATTCTTATCTCACAGTTTTGGGGTTAATAATAAAGGTACTGAAGTAGTGGACTTAACGAAATTCAAAAACAAAGTGGTGTTCTGCTTGATTGAAGGTACCTCCACCAACAATAAAGCGGTGTTAAAGTTCACAGAGTTGAAGAAAAGTTACATCTTTGACAAATTCAATTTGTGTACTTTAGTGGTGAAGATCAACCCTGCATACTTCAACTTGCCCTTACCTAGTAGCAAGGTGAAATTCTTCTATCACCTATTAATCAACAAGCCAAGTGTAGCGTCGTTGAAGTTAATCAAACATAACTCGTTCGATTTGACCTTATCCAAAGTTGCATTTAGAAACTCAAACTTGCATACGGTAAATCTTGATGCCACGGACAAAATACAGTTTTATGAGTACTACATCAAAAACATATAATACAGAATACTATTCTATGGTTGCTTTGGAATCCGTCTCTATTTTATCATCCTTACTTTTATCACGACTTTTATGCTCATGACTTTTATGTTCACGACTTCCACGGTGATGTCTGTGCCTCTTCTGTTTGGAATTCTCCTCTCCAACAACACCGTGCCTTTTCTTGATGAAATTCGCCATGGGGTCTGTAAAGTCGTCATCTTCTGTACCTAGCCCGTCATGAGAGTCTTTCTGAAACGGCACATTGTCTATGGCTTTCGGCTCTATTCGCTGCTCTTCATTTCCTGGTATCTCCTTCACCGCAGGCACAAATTTACTGTAGTCAACCACATAATCGTCCTCAGTCTCAGTGTCTCGCAACTCAAACCAACAATGATCAACTCTTATCTTCTTATCATAAATTACCGTACCATTCAAATTGTCGATGGCTAATACACATGATCTGAAATCCTGATATTTCAAGTATCCAAATCCTTTATTTTTCGTCTCACCTGAGTCGTCTTCTTCTTTTATTAGCTTGAGATGAGTGGGTATTCCAAACTGTGAAAATATTATTATTATATCGTAATCTTTTAATTTAGCATTCAACCCACCAATATATATATAGTTGGAATCCTTGTAGTCCATATGCCATGATGAAGAGTCCAGTACATTGCTCTGGAGTTCCTGTTGATTTATCCTATTAATTCGATTAATAGAGTTCATTATCTTTGTAAATTACTCTCAACTCAGATCTGCACTATTCAGAACCACTCGGTTCCCGCACATTTTTCAGATGAGTATAGAAAAAAAAATGAGATGAGATAGTTTCCACTTCAATCATTTCCATTTATTATGGCTAAAAGACAATTAGTTGACCAAGACACTGAGCCTGTGTCAGACGATGAATTTGAGGTGACAGGATTACTCGAAGGGGGTGATAGTGAATCAGAAGTTGACAGTGGAGATGAGGCTAGCGAGAGCGAAGTAGAGGCAGAAGGAGACACTATCTACCTTTCTGCTCAAGATGACGAAGCCAGCGGCGACGAAAGCAATGATGACCAAGAAGCCAAAGAAGACGGTAGTGATAATGAGTTCAATGTTTTGTTAGGCGAAGAAGACGATGTGAGTATAAATTCTTCAGACTTTTCCGACGAGCCAAAAGAATATATCAATAATAAAGTCAACCACATTTCAGACGAAATCCACACAAAGTTCAGCGATGGTAGACCAAGAATCATTAAACCAGAAATAAACCCTGTATATGATAGTGATGATAGTGACCATGACAACTTCAACACCATTGGTAATATCCCTATATCAGCATATGAGGAAATGCCCCATATAGGTTATGACATAAATGGTAAAAGAATCATGAGACCAGCAAAAGGATCTGCTTTGGATCAATTATTGGAGAGCATAGATTTACCTGAAGGTTGGACTGGGTTATTGGATCAAAATACCGGTCAATCATTGAAATTGAGTGAAGAAGAGATAGAGTTGATCAACAAAATTCAAAATCATGAAAATGTTGACGACAACATAGATCCATATGCACCAACAATTGAATGGTTCACGAGGGATCAAGAAGTTATGCCTTTGACTGCAGTTCCGGAACCCAAGAGAAGATTTGTTCCTTCTAAGCATGAAGCAAAGAGAGTCATGAAGATCGTGAGGGCTATAAGACAAGGTAGAATCTTACCACCATCCAAGGTGAAGGAATTACAGGAACAGGAAGCAAAAGCTCAAGAATTTGATTTATGGGAAGATGAACATGAAGTCCAAGATCATATTATGAACCTTAGAGCTCCTAAGATGTTACCTCCTACCAATGAAGAAAGTTATAACCCACCAGAAGAATATTTATTCAATGAAGAAGAATTGAAACAATGGCAGGAAAACCCAGAAGAAAGAACAACCAATTTCATTCCCCAGAAATTCTCTTCTTTAAGAAAGGTCCCAGCTTATCAAGACAGCGTTAGGGAAAGGTTTGAAAGATCTTTGGATTTATACCTAGCTCCAAGAGTTCGTCACCAGAAATTAAATATCGACCCTGATTCGTTAATTCCTGAGTTACCATCTCCAAAAGACTTGAGGCCATTCCCTATAAAATGCTCTACTATATATGAAGGTCATGAAGGAAGAATCAGAACCGTTTCGGTTCATCCAAATGGATATTGGTTGGCTACAGGTGGTGATGATGCAACAGTTAGGGTTTGGGAAGTTTTAACTGGAAGACAAGTATACAAGTTGAGTTTCGAAAAAAACGATGAAGACCATGTTGAAAGCATTGAATGGAATCCAGATAATAATGTAGGATTATTGGCTGTAACATACGGTGAGCACATTTACTTGGTTGTTCCTCCAATCTTTGGATTTGATATCGAAAATATCTCTAAATTGAAGATTGAAAGTGGATGGGGTTATGACAAGTTTGGTAATAAAAAGTCAACTGATCTTGAATTCGATGAAACCGAAGGTGAAAAGAAGGAGGAGAAGACTACTACAAAGAAGGAAGTCAGTAAATGGTACCCACCAAATGAAGAACAAAAACAACAGGGAATAGCTTGTGTGATCCAATGTCAGAAATCCATCAAGAAAATTTCATGGCACAGAAAAGGTGACTACTTTGTCACAGTTTCCCCCGATGGAAGGAATAATGCTGTGGTTATACATCAAATCTCGAAACATTTATCACAATCTCCATTCAAGAAGTCCAAAGGTATAGTGATGGACTGTAAGTTCCATCCATTCAAACCACAATTATTTGTTGCATATCAAAGAACAATCAAAGTTTATGACTTAAGTCAACAAGTGTTAATAAAGAAATTAATGCCTGGTGCCAGGTGGTTATCAACCATCGATATCCATCCAAGAGGTGATAACTTGGTGGCTTCTTCTTTTGATAAGAGGGTATTATGGCATGATTTAGATTTGAGTAACACTCCATACAAAACTTTAAGATATCATAATAAGGCTGTCAGAAGTATAGTGTTCCACAAATCCACCTTACCACTTTTTGCCAGTGCTTCAGATGACGGTATCATCCACGTGTTCCATGGTACCGTTTATGATGACTTGATGACCAACCCATTGTTAGTTCCATTGAAGAAATTAACTGGACATAAAGTCGTGAATAGTTTGGGAGTGTTGGACTTAACCTGGCATCCTAAAGAACCGTGGTTGTTCAGTGCAGGTGCGGATGGTAGTGCTCGTTTGTGGACTACCTAATTCATGGACTACATGGATTCTTTGTGTATATTCCCACTCATATATCTAGTCATAAACACTACTTGGACCTATAGACTTTATTTAGCACCTCGTCCTGAAATTCTGCTACAAATTCGGCTTCTTCTGGAGCGATCGCCATTTCGTTGAAGATTATCTTTATGTTGTCTACCACCCCCACATTGTCTGGATGTAAGATCCAGTCTTTCTTCTTAAATTCAAGAATTCCTTCACGAGTAGATCTACACTTGTATGCAGCATACTGTTCATAAGGCAACGTTCCTGTGAATAAGTACACACCACCTAAGTCTTCGCCGTTTCTGAACCATCTCAATACCCCTCTCGATTGGTAATCGTCAATGGATAACTCTGTCTCTTCTTCAGTTTCCCTTATTATACACTCAAGAGGTGACTCTCCTGGATCAAGCTTGCCTCCTACCCCGTTCCACCTCCCCATATGAGGAGCTTTCTGTCTGTTCAAAAGTAATATGGAATCTGCCTCCACACATTCAATGAATCCTAAGGTGTATCTGTATAATTGGCCAGTCATTTAGGTTCAATCAAGACGCGTTCACTTTTTTTTTTGCACTTCAGGTAAAGAAAATAAGCAGTACCACTTGTTACCCCAAATTTGAAGTGATGTACTCATTTTGTTGACTTAATATACTGTTCCACATCAGAAGTATACATCCCTATTTTCTTGTGATTTTAGAATATTTCTAACACGTTATTTGTGAAATCTACAATACAAGTGTTGCATTAAACCTTTTCGCAAATTTTGCAACCAAATGTGTAGTATTCATAAAATTTAATAAAATTAAAGGAAAATAGAGACTGCCTAATTTTAGCACATTCCTTCACTGGTGTACTAATCAGTACCAACACCTATTAGTATACCATGCAGTGTATCCCAACAAGCTACATATACTTATCCGTACTCAAAACTCTAGGTTAAAGTTTATAGTGCGTCTACCAAGTCCACACTTTCTCCAGCGGACAGTGGGCCAATGAAAGGACAAGGTAAATAGTCAGCGGAAAACAAGGTACGGGGTTAAAATGTGGTTCGAAAAACACCATTTGCAATATCGATAATTTTCCGGTAGATATCCACGACAGAATTGAGTGGCGAGGGGTACAATTCCCACACCAATGGCTAAATGGAGTTTAGAGCCAGAGTCATGATTTTTTTTGCCATAGTTTAATTTTTGGCACCAAAGCAGGAATAAAATCAAAATAAAATGGTTTTGACTAGAGTATATTGCATCGAAGAAGCCACATGTGAGAGCATACTGATAACTAGTCGATATGGCAAAGCCCCATCTTCAATTCAGGCCCCACGTAATTTTTTGTAAACTGTTGTCATCGTTTCTGGGTCTAAAACGCTCTCGCATTTTCTCCAACCAGAATGCCCAAAAATTATATAAATTACTCAACCCACGATTTTGGAAAAAATTTACTTTTACCACACGTAAACAGTTAATTCACACAACAATGTCAATTCCTTACAGCGATATTCAAAAACAATCCAACGATTTATTGGGTAGAGATTTCTTCCACTTGTCTCAAGGTGCCGTTGATATTAAATCTACTGCTCCAAATGGTGTTGCCTTTACCGTTAAAGGTAAGACCGGTAAAGAAGCTATCAATGCTTCCATTGAATCCAAATATTCTGACAAAGCTTCCGGTTTAACTTTGACTCAAGGTTGGAACAACTCCAACTCTTTAGACACCAAGATTGAATTGTCCGAATTGTTAACTCCAGGTTTGAAAACTGAATTGATCACTAGCTTTGTTCCAAGTGGTTCCAGAAATGCCAAATTGAACTTCTACTATCAACACTCCTTGATTAACACCAGATTGTTCTTTGACTTATTAAAGGGTCCAATCGCTACTTCTGACTTGACCATCAACCGTGATGGTTTCATCGCTGGTGGGGAATTAGGTTATGATATTGCTTCTGCTAAGGTCAACAAGTACAATGTTGGTTTAGGTTTCAAAAACCCATTGTACTCCATTGGTTTAACCACCACCTCCAACTTGTCTGTTTTCTCTGCTGCTTACTACCACAAGATTTCTCCTTTGGTTGAAGTCGGTGCTAAAGCTACTTGGGATTCTGTCAAATCTCAAAACGTTAACGTTGAATTTGCCACCAAGTACAAGTTGGACGCTTCCTCATTTGTTAAGGCCAAGATCTCCGACTCTGGTTTGACTGCTTTGTCCTACTCTCAAGTCTTGTCTCCTGGTGTCACTTTAGGTTTAGGTGCTTCTTTCGACAGCTTGAAATTATCTGAACCAGTCCACAAGTTAGGTTTCTCCTTATCTTTCGCTGCTTAAGCGATCTTGTTTTTCTATAGTTGATAAATGATATAATAACTATGCTCTGATGTTTTGCTGTGACATCTTTTGCTCCATTATATTCGATGCGCATTAAATAAAACACCACATTTTAAGTACAACATGAGTGCAGACAAACCTACGTTGTTGGAGATATCAAGACCGTATATCACACCAAGTGAAATATCTCACTTACATTCGTTGACCATAGCAGATGACAAAAAAATTTTGTATAATCAAAGAAAGCATCAGATATTTCAGTATATCTTCCAAATAGTCAAAGTATTGAAGTTTCCATTACGGGTGTTGAGTACTAGTATGATATACTACCAGAAATTTTATTTATTCAATGAGTTCAATGACTCATCTGAAGACTTCACTGATTTGGAAAAGAATATGGAAAATGACCCTTATTCCCTTGCATTAACTTGTTTGTTTTTGGCAAGCAAAAATGAAGACTGTATTAAGAAGTTAAGAGATATTCAAATGGTGGCTAATAAGCTTAGAGATGTGAACTTGAATGAAGATCAAAATTACTTAGAATTACAACGGAAAATTCTCTTGGTTATCGAATTTAAGTTGTTATCGGTGCTAAAGTTCAATTTTAACAATAACTCCTTAATTTTACCCAGTTTAGATACTTTGGTAATACAATTTGCCAAAATCAAACATTTGAACTATCGTCAATCATTACTAAGCTGGTTGATTGCTTTTGACTTGATGTCGACCCCAATAAACTTGATGTTACCCCCACATTGTATTTCTTTAGGTATTATTATTGTTGCTACGAAACTAGATTCCAATGAGGTGCAAACAACTCATGGGGGGTCCGTTGAAGATGCTGAGAAGAAACCAATGGCAATCAACAGGACAGATTTCAACTGCCCGGAATTGTTAGTGAACGAGTCAATCATATATATATTGGATTATTATGTTCACCAGTACAATTTTTCAGGGTTGAAAGAGTACTTGCCAAACATAAATAAGAGGCTAGGGAAAGAACAAATATTTCAGTTTATGGATTTAAAGTCGAAGTTCAACAATTTGAAGCTTATAAACGAGATATCCTGCTCCAAACAGTTGATGGAGAAGGACGAATATTTGAAGTTATTTGATTATTCTATTGGAGTGAAGGGCAGCACCAGATTCATATTGGGAAATAAAAGAAGAAGATTCAACAAAGAAGCAGAAGAGGTAAAGTAGTGTATAAAGACAAATATAGATTACCGATCCCATAAGAATATATACTTTTCCTTCCCTACTGTGTCTTGATAGTCATTGGTCAACTTTATAGCTGACCTTAGTGCCAACAGAATGCAATTTAGTTTTAAAGGTACTAAAATCAACCGATTCTACCTCTCCTGCCAATTTCTCGTCCTGGGTATCAGTCCATTCTTGTGGTATATAATTGACGTCTTGCTCGGTGTACACCAAAATATTGAAGGTATACTCCCCATCAAGAACAGGCAAGTAAGTGGCAGAACTAGTGATCTGCCTTATAATGGCTTGTATTTCCTTTTTGATCAAGTCTTTTGGTTTAGGTTCATCACTCACATCTCCATCAGATACTATTTCCAAATTGAATTCCCACTTTTCCACCCCTTCTCCGGTGGACTTGTCTATTATAACTAAAATGAGTTTTTGAAGCTTTGTACCATAAACCCATTTTTTAATCTGGTTTAGGAAGTGACTGATATACTGTTTGATATCATCATCTATTGTAAGAAGTAAGGGTAGGTCGTACTTCTTGACAGTTTGAAAGTCATCTGACGGGTATATTCCCCTTTGAAATAGAATGTTATTTATGGCAAACTCGAAGTAGTCACATACAATCTTACTTGATCCTTTCAATGCTAATTTGGAGTCTGTCATGATAAATAAATACCAAACAACGCGAATTAAAAATCATAGTAGAGGAGCTGCATTTTAAGAATGGTATGTAAAGTGAAAGAATACGGCCACGACATAACTAACTCTATAGTTTCATGGTGTCAAAAGAGAGAAATTAAACGTGGAGGCAAGAAATGCCAAATTGGAGAGAGATAAGGCCAAAATCAAGCATTATCTAGATCTTAAGGAAAAGGTGTTTCAGTCAAGACTGGATAAATCGTACTCTATTGATGCTTTAAACCAAACCACTGACTTGCTCATGCTAAATCCAGAGTTCTACACTGTATGGAACATACGAAGAGAGATGTTGGTGAAGCTTTTTGAAAGTGGTACTCTCGATAAAGTGGTCACTTTAAATGATGATTTAAAGCTCGTGATGGTTTTGTTTAAACGATTCCCCAAATGTTATTGGATATATAATCATAGGCTATGGGTGTTAAAACTGCTAGGTAACAAGGCGGACTGGAAATTCGAGCTCGGGATCGTTTCTAAGTTACTTACCCTTGACCAAAGAAATTTCCATGGTTGGCAGTTGAGAAGAGTTATTGCGGAGAAACTAGAGAGCGCAGTAAGCAATAGTCCTTCCCAGTTACTCAAGATCAACTTGAACGAGTTCGAGTTCACCACTTCGAAAGTGAACAATAATATTTCTAATTTTTCAGCTTGGCACAATCGGTCTAAATTGATTCCTAAGGTATATCAACTATATAAACAGGTAGGGCCCGAAGCAGTTTCACAGAACGAAGAGTTACAAAAGCATTCTGAGATATTCAAGGATCCCGAAACTTTATTGCAGCACGAGATCAAGTTGATAAATACCGGAATGTATGTAGATGTGGATGACACGTCTGTGTGGTCGTATTTATATTGGCTTTTGACAAATGAGTTCTTCACAAAGAATCTTGAAAAAAACACATACATTTCTATTTTGCAGCAGGAATTGGATATTATTAACGAACTCAATGATCTTGAACGGTCCGACAACGGGAGGGACAATTGCTGGTGCCTTAAGTCGATTATTCTTATTCGGTGTTTGTTGATGTCAGAGAAGGGTGAATCAGACTTATTGACTGATGAGATCAAGAATTATTTGAAGATATTGATCGAGATAGATCCTTTGAGGAAAGGTAGGTATATTGACCAGTTGAGAAGGAAGGTGGGGCTTTTGTACTAGAACTGCCAGTGTCACATAGGAGATGCAATATTACATTGTAATTGTTTATTAATTAGTACCAGCCTCCAACACTTGAAGCGGATGAACCCTGCTACATTTTCAGAAATGTGGGTCATTAAGTGGGAGCCTGAACGGACTCTAATTATATAACGTCATTATTCATCAGTGACATCAATTGATGTGGAAACATCGTTGAAATGGCGATAAGAAATCGTCTTCGTCATCACTTTCATTACCATCGCTGTCATCTCTCCTCGACCTTTCTTTGAAAATCTGTTCTCTTATGCGTTTCGATGCTTCAATGGACTCGGGCCATTTCTGGGTTACTGCCAAGATTTGACTTTTCAAGTCCGAAGGAATCAAGTAGTCTAAACTGGTATCTTCCCACCATGCTTTTTGCTGGGGTGGTACTTCATTGGTGGTAACTACCAAATCATTAAATGGATCCACAATATACAAACAAAGCATCTTCCTGTGGCCTGGCTTCGTGTTGTCTTTCAAGGTAAAGGGGTCAAGGCGATGTTGAAAAATATTAGGAAAGATCAATATTCTATTTTCAGAACAACACACAGAGCCAATGTCCTTACTCAATTGGTCACCATCTTGTATACCATAGAATTCTTCCACGTAAAAATCATCACCCCTTTCGTAGAATGGTTCATCATAGGTGGCTTTGAAAGATAGGTTTGAGTCATTTATGTTCTCGGAGTCGTAATAATATACGATAGTAGCCACAATATCTTCGTTAATAGTACCGTCAACGTGCCATGCACCACCAGAGAACACAGGGTTTTCGGGGGTCAAGTAGATGTTGGTCAATTTTGGAATCACTTTCAAGTGCTTGAAGGATGCTCGTAGGTTTAAATGGGTCGTTTTAGGTGTTTCATACTTGATTTTCTTGGGTTTAACATACCTTTTTTTCAACTCTTTTACTTTGGCAACATCCTCAGCAGCGATAGCTTTTACTCTCGAAACAAACAGGTCTTCGTAAGCATCGAATGGATTCGGCACTTGCACTCGGGTAATTTGTTCAGAACAAAATCTCGATAGCACCAACTCTAATCCGGGAAGAGATAGGTTAAACACTGATTCAATGACATCATACAATGACCTGAACTCCACTGGATGAATATTGTTGATATAGGACACAATTTTGTAGCCTTCTGAGGGATCATATTTCAATAAAGTAGGAAGCCACTGAAAGTTCTTTTTGTAAAGGTGCTTTGAAACTCCCATTTTGAAGCCAGGAATTTTATTGCTGTAAGGAAGTAATTGCACCTTATTATGGTATATTATGGGACTTCTATTATATTGGAAGGGATACAAAGATGGGTGGACCAAATGAATAGTTTGACTCTGATAAGGATCGTAATCCAAACCCTTATGAAACAGGTCTTGAAGTCTAATGCTTTGGAATTTCAAGTCATTTCTCAACTCGTTGGGGATAATACTATCACTAACAACAATCCTGTCGTCAAATTGGATTTTAAACTGGCCGTTTAATCCCGGAAATTTTAATTCCAACTGGCGGTACCACTTGAGTTCCTGTATGGTGTATTTAAAAAGCTTTTCGAACAAAGTATCATCCATATAGGTAAAAGAAGACATGATAATGGGATGGAGTTTCTGTTTCCACAACAGACCGTCAGAAGAGATGCTCCAATGCGGCTGACTTCGGATATACCACGATATATGTGAGAGGATCCAGTCTAATTTGGGGACCATCATTGGCCCCATATCCATGAAAGCACAGAACCAGGGGGTCATAAAAGGGGAAGTTGAATGTGACGCATTAGTCATTGGTCAAAACCACAGCAGTAGAAATTAATGACAGGTAAAGGGGCATTCATAAGCTTATATGGCATCTAGCGAACAAGTCCGTGAATGCGCCTCAGATACGAGAAAATGCAGGAGATTTCTCAATCGAGTACGAAAAATTCGTATAATTTGTCATGATCTGCAACGATAAGCAATAAAATTCTCCAGTCACAAGGTTGGCATTGCATTGCGCAGCTGTCACATAACGAAATTTTAATTAATTGAACCTAACACGTGTTGGTTCATGTGATTGTTGCAGTTGAAGGGCTGTACATTTTCTGGTATATTACTTAAAAAATACCTGCACGAGACATTACGGATCTTTTGACTTTTTTGCCAATGTTGTAATAAATTTTCCGTAACCCTATAACGTTCGTATTATACTACCCACTGGGGACAATATTTTTTACGTTTTGGGGCGTCTCTTTTTCAGGTAGTCTCCAGCTTTCTAGGCGGTCTCCAGCGCATGTCATCGCGATGCGATAAAAATCTCATTTTGAAATCATTTCAAAATTTTCATAAAGATACACCATGTCTACAAAAGCTAGAGGGAGAAGATCGCAAAAGAAGGAAAAGTCTGTGGCAGACGCCGAGGGTGTCGGGTTCGTTATTGACGAAGCGCCCGTGACCCATACAAAAGAGGAAAAAAAAGAAACAGGCGGTACTGAGCCATCTCAAATGAATACCACTTTCTTCGGATTAGTGGATTCCAGCGAGATTGACTACTTCAAACAAGCAGAAAGCACCTTAAACATCAATGCATTTGACTCGGACGAAGAAAGAATTGGGTTTGTCAGTTCTGTTTTGGAAGAATGTAGAGGCAAAGAGTTGAAATTGGTGACGAATCAAATCTGTTCCAAATTAATGGAGAGATTGATCATGATTGCAGGTGACAAACAAGTGAAACTGGTCTTCAAATCTTTTTCAAATCATTTCGTTTCCTTGGCCCATCATAAGTACTCCTCGCATGTGTTAGAGACTTTATTCGTGAGAATGGCATCTTTGATTGAGAAAGAAGTCATAGGTGAAGAAAGCGGTGAAATAACAGAAGAGAATATCGAAGCCAATGAAGAATTGGATCAAGTGACATCGGAACACATGTTCCTTCAAATGTTGCAAGAATTCAATCTTCATTTACAATCGATGATTGACCATCAATATGCATCTCATGTTCTTAGACTCATCATTTTAATTGTTAGTGGGAAAGAACTTCCCTCCACCATTGTTTCAAATTCAACGTTGAGGTCCAAAAAATCCAAAATAGCCCGTAAGATGATTGAAATCAACGATAGTGATATCTTCAATAGAGCTTTCCAAGTACCATCTGGATTCAAAGATGAAATTTCAAAGATCATCTCTCTGGTAATTGCAAACAAAGACACTACTCAGATGAGACTGTTATCTGTACACAAAGTTGCATCTCCAGTACTCCAATTGTTATTACAAGTGGAAGGAATTGTGGACAAAGAAAGATCACTTTGGCACCTTTTCTTTTTAAAGGAAAATGCCAAGGAGGATGAAAAAGAAAGGGCATATGTGGAATACTTATTATCTGATCCTGTAGGATCTCATTTTTTGGAAAGTACTATCAAAAATCAAGGTGTTCGAATGAAGTATATTGAAAGGTTGTACAAGCTTTATATGAAGGAAAGAATTTTAAAGTTAACAAAGAGATCCAATACTGGTGTATTTATCATTCAAGCATTATTGTTCAAATTAAAACCAGGTGAGGTGCAATATATCTTGGACCAAATCATTCCCGATTTATCTGACTTGATCTCCATATCCGAGAACCAAAACTTGGAACTTAGCACCAGCATCATAAATGCTTCCATTCAAAGAAAGAACTACAAACGTGAAGAAATTATTAAACAATTATTCAAGAAGTTTAGTCCTAACTATAATCCCGATGCACCAGATGATATATTGAATGCTGAATTCTTGGAGAACGTTTTACAATTGTCATCATCTACTTTAGGAAATACTAGAGACGACTGGCCCACAGCGGAAGAAAGAAGAAGGGCATTATTACTTCAAAAACTTCTGGAATACGACTATTCCTTCGTCATCTGTATTTGGTACAACTTTCTTGCATTACCACAAGAACGGTTCATTCAAATGTGCACGCATGGGGTATTCTCTCATGTTGTGGAAAATGCTTTAATATTGCAACCAAACGAGTCAAAAGAAATTTCACTTTTGCGGAAGAGAATCTTGAACTTGTTCCAAGGAAGTGTTGTCAAGCTATCTATTAACTCATACGGATCTCATATTGTTGATAAAATATGGGATTTTTCAATCTTGTTAAATATGTACAAAGATCGTGTGGCCAGCGAATTGCAATCGGAAAGCCAAAAAGTCAAAGATAGTACCTATGGTAAATTAGTATGGAAGAACTGGTCTATGGAACTTTGTTGCAGAAAGAAGTACGATTGGAAATCTGTTATCAAACAACAGGAAAATGATTTCAAAGCAGCAGCTGCAGCTGGTGAAGAAAGCACTAAAAAACCAATTGAATTAAAATTGGAACAATTACACAAGCAGAAAATGGGAAGGGATGCCAATGATGGTAATTTGAAGTCACAGCAAAGGAAACATACCCACGACTCCTTTGAATCAAATAAGAGAAGACGGTTTTAACTCTGCATCAACAATTATGTACACTAGTTTTTTATTTAGGTTGGTCTATTAATCAGTCTATTCTATTTACATGTTTATCTCTTTTTTACAACTTTCAGTTCGATTGTCAGTTTACAACTTTGTGGATATGAAATACTGGTTCAAGATCAGCTCTTTCACAGCGGTGGGACTGTCTACAACGGGATCCACACCAGATTGGTTCTTGGGAAATGCAATAACGTCTCGAATACTGCTACTACCCACAATCATGGCACAAAGTCTATCGAACCCCAAAGCTAGTCCTGCATGTGGAGGACATCCCATGCTTAATGCATGTAATAAGTGTCCAAATAAGTCATTGTAATTACCTATCTTGAGAATCTCTTGGAAAATATAGGTTTGAAGTTGGGAGTCATGAACTCTTCTGCTACCACCGCCCACTTCCACGCCATTCATCACTAGATCATAATGTTCACCCCTCGCTTCTAATGGGTCTGTAGCTAAAAGGTCGTAGTCTTGGGGTTGGACCATAGTGAAAGGGTGATGGGTAGATTCGAATTTTGTGAAGTCATATTCCGGGTACGGTTCTGATGCAGATTGAGTGATTTCAACCGGATTAAATAGAGGGAAATCAACTACCCAAGATGCCACAAACACTTTGTTCATATCATAAGAGTCACTCACCCCGCCATTCAGTAATTCAATTTTCCTCTTCCATTTATCTGGGTAAATAGATATACTCAACTGTCTGAACTTCCCTAATGGTGTAGGGTTCTCATATGGTAGTTTTGACCTATCAGAAAGAGCCAAAATATCACCGGCTTCCAAATTCAATACTTGTTCGAGTTTTTGGTCATCAAAGCCTGGAGTCAAATTGAACACACCCTTATCTACAAAGTCCTTATACCAAGTGTGTGCTTCTTCTTTGGACTTCAAAGCTATCACAATTGGTTTACGCCTTGAGTAGCTCTTGGGGTCTGTTAATTGTTTGGGGATCTTGAACTTCCGAGAAGGATCAAACGCTTGTTTCAAAACACAAGCTTCAAGCACAGGAAATTGACTATTCTTTTTTGAGATGAAGTGTTCACTTAAATCAACGATTTCAACACTTGATCTGAGATCAGGCTTATCAATGCCAAACCGCGTTAGGGCATCCATATATGTGAGCTTGTTGAAATTCAAGTGGTGTTTAGAGTAGTCTTTGATCTCTTGTAAATTTCCACTTCTGTTCAAGTAATACACCGGTAATTTCGCTACTTGGTGCCACACATTATAGATTAAATCCTCCACCACCTGGCCAACTTGATCGCTGTTATTTATGAAACTCATTTCCAAATCAACCTGTGTAAATTCCGGTTGTCTATCAGCTCTTAAATCTTCATCTCTGAAACATTTAGCAAAATTGAAATACTTCGTGAACCCGGAGCTCATCAAGATCTGCTTATATTGTTGAGGCGACTGAGGTAATGCATAAAAGGCGTTTGGGGACCTGGTGGGGACCAAGAATTCTCGGGCTCCTTCAGGTGTAGACTTGAAAAGTAGTGGAGTCTCAATTTCCACAAACCCATGGTCATTTGTGAAGATATTTCTGATCAAATTGGCAGCTTTACTACGAGTCCTGAGTCGCTTCTGAAACTCTGTTGTTCTCAATTGTAAGTAACGAAACTGCGGTGGCAAATCTTGGGGATTTGAATGCTTAAGCTTGTCCAATCTTGCAGCATCAAGATTAGACTCGTTCAACACCTGATACTTTTTTACTAACAACTCCCACTCTCGAACACCGGCTCGACTTTCCTTAATTTGGACAGTTCCGGTGACACTGATACTTTCTTCAGGAATAGAATTGTGTAATTTTGAAAACACCTTTTCTTCAGCGGAATCAGGTGATAGTATCAATTGTACTTTATCTCCATTTACATCCCTTAATTCAGCAAAGGTATTTTTGGCCATGACCCTTGGTTTTCTATTCAAATGACCGTTAAGTGTCACAGACACGTCCAAATACGTGTCTAATTTTGCATTTATCTGGCTGATTGTGTGAGATGCAATCGGGAAGTTGAATTTTTCCAATGTTTGTTCTTTTGGAGGTAGACTCGAGTACCACCTCTTTCCTGGCCTCAACATCAGACCCGTATCGGGGGACATATAAAGGGAAAGACCTCGATATGCTTGACTTCGACATACTTGACTACACCACACCTTGATCATAGTAACATGCAAATGCGATTTGGGCCAAAAAAAGCGCCAAAATAAGGCATTAAATAAAAGCATAAAATAAAGATTGAAGAAAGTTGCGAAACAGAACCCGGCTATACAGATTTGTTACACTGATGTCCACAAATTAATTATTTCGTCGACTTTTATCCTTGTACATGGTGGTAATAAGAGCTTTGAATTTGAGATTCACCAAGGTGGCCGCGTTGGGGATCGTTGTGTTCAACCTCGTGGTAGTGATGGCTTTTGTGGAGTACGTGTGGAATGTGTCAAAAATCAACTACAATGAATGGAGTGTAGGTTTTGTGGGTGGAACTTTGTCACAATTGGATAAAGTTGGCTACATAATTGAGCCCAACAACGTCAAATTCAAGTTCATCAATCCCAAGGGTAAATCCGGTGATAAGCTGCAGATCTTGAAACATAATGGAAAGAGGTATCAGGAATTTTTCAAGGATAAGATCACAGAGCCCAAAGATTTGGATGTGGAAACGATAAGGCCTCCAGCTCCCGAAAAGATGGATGAGTACAAACGGGCCAATGCCACAATAATTGCATTGGTTAGAAATTCAGAGGTGATTAGTATTGGTACATCGATCAGGAAGTTAGAAAAGTCTTTCAATCAGAAATTTCAATACCCCTACACTTTCATAAATGACCAACCATTTTCTGAAAGATTTAAGAAAAAGATTCAAAAATATACTAAAGCACAAATAAATTATGTGGTAATTCCCCCTGAACTTTGGGACAAACCTGATCATATTGATACGAAGAAAGAAAACATGTTGATGGATAAACTTGAACAACAGAATACAGCCTATGCTAAAAAAGCCAGTTATCATAACATGTGTCGATTCTATCTGGGAAATTTCTACAATGTTCCTGAGTTACAGAAATACAGGTATTACTGGAGAGTGGAGCCAAGTGTTAGCTTCTACAGTGATATCAATTACGATGTTTTTAAGTACTTGGAA
This sequence comes from Yamadazyma trypodendri, assembly GCA_030572515.1. Classification (NCBI taxonomy): domain Eukaryota; kingdom Fungi; phylum Ascomycota; class Pichiomycetes; order Serinales; family Debaryomycetaceae; genus Yamadazyma; species Yamadazyma trypodendri. The sequence goes on along the minus strand of JAJMAI010000014.1, from coordinate 173,152 downwards.
CTCACCAAGAAAGTGTATGGGTTTACTGCAAGTCTCTATGATATAGAGCAGACCGTGAAAACCTTATGGCCTGAAACCTTGAAGTTTTTGAACAAGGATGACAATTACCAGTATGTCAATAAAAATGGATCATTCCAGTGGTTATTGGAAAATCAACAGAACCCAGATAAAAATCTTGCAACAGGAGGCTACTCAACATGTCATTTCTGGTCCAACTTTGAAATTGGTGATATGGACTTTTTCAGATCAGAAGCTTATACAAAGTGGTTTGACCATTTAGATAAGACTGGGGGATTTTATTATGAAAGGTGGGGAGACGCCCCAGTGCATTCTGTAGGTCTCGCATTATTTGCCGATAAGAAGAACATTCATTGGTTCAGAGATATCGGGTACTTCCATGATCCATATATGAATTGTCCTAATTCTGATCTCACAACTGGTTGTGTGGTTGGAAAGTTTAGTAAATGGAATCATTTGATGGATCAGAACTGCCTCCCCAGCTGGATAGACTATTCCATGGGGACCAGTGTTTATTAAAATTATCTGTTCATTAAAACTATCATACACTCATATAAATTAACAATCCTACATTTGCACCTAATTCACCTATGTCTTTGGTTCTTGGCAATAAATTCGTCTACTTTTTGGTCCATCATGTCTGTAACCTTGATATAAAGTGGATGTGTAGCTATACGATCACTCCAAGCTGCTAGATGAGGGTATACTTTGAATAAGTTGATCTTCTCTCCCGTAATGTCAATTATTCCCTGTTCATTATCAAAGATATTTTCGTAGATGGGAAACGTCAATATAATATCAGCAGCTGTCAACTTGTTACCAACAAAGTACCCAGTATCTTCATTAATAAGTTGTCTCTCCAAAAATTCCATATTGAGCTTCCACTCATGAACATAGAACCCATTATTCAAACCCTTAGTTACCATTTTAGCAATACTCTTAAAGCCTCGGGGAGCAATTTTTTTTGCAACACTATTGATTAACATGCTAATCAAAATGTGTTGTAAAGTGCCTTCAGAGTAGTGTAAATAGTAGTCTACTCTCAACCGTTCCTCATCGGTGGCAGGGTTTAATGTGTCATAAGGATCATAGTGTTGGAGAAGATACTTCATTATCAACCCTGATTCTGCCAATTTCAAAGACGGCCTGCCATCAGCAAAAAATATCTCGAGAATGGGAGCTTTTCCACTGGGATGTACTTGAAACAATTCCAGGGGCCCTCTCCAGGTCTCGGGATGTCTTAAGTATATCTCGACGTCGTAATCCAAGCCCAACAACTCCAACATAAATAAGATGCGGTGGGATCTTGACTGATCAAGCCAGTGCAATAAGAACTTATCTGAGGTGGTCGACATAACTACCATCTAGGACTTTACTGAAGGTTGTAAATAACTGCTACCCTGAAAGATGGGGATGCCAGCTTTTATATTGTTTTGGGGACTAAACTGTATGTGGGGTTAAAATTACTTTTCCTAATTGGGCAATAAGACAAGATATAACTGCAGAAAACTCTATTTTATGCAGCCTAGCGATACAAGGCATTGTAGTGTAGGGGCTAAGAAAAATAACTGTCTTTCTTTGTCATTTCTTTACTTTTTTACTCATATAAAGGCCGAAAGGCTTCTACAAAATCTAAGGTTAAAAATTCTGATTAAGCGTTTGGGGCTTTTTCTTAAATATGATTCAGATTAGAGCTTCGACTTACTCTTAATGACTTCGTTTGCCTTCTGGTAGTCGGGATCCTTAAAAACAAGTTGGGCCCACTTGTACAAATTAGGATACACTTCTTTGGGAGATCTTGGAAAAAGATTTGCTCTTTGTTCTTCAAATACCAACTCAGCTATTGGGAAAGACAACGCGATATCGGCACCTGTCAATTTATTATCGACAAAATAGCCCCCATTGTTCTTAGCAGCAATGGTTTCCAAATACTCCAAGTTTTTGAGTGCTTCTTTTTTAAAGTAAACACCGTTGATCTTGCCAGTAACTGCCGCCACCAATGACTTTAAGCCCCAAGGAGCCGCAGTTTTAGCATGATCAAGCACAAAGTATCCCGTCAAATAAAACTGCAACGTCCCTTCGGTATAGTGTAAGAAGTAGCTCACCTCTCCCTTTCCATTGTCGCTAGTGGGTGCCAACTTACCTGAATGATCAAACTCGGAAATCAAAAACTCAATAATTCTTCCAGTTTCAGCCACCACTTGATTCTCGTGACCTTCTCTGACCACCTCAATCACAGGGAATTTTCCTAACGGATGAATTTTCTCGAATTCTTTAGGAGCTCTGAATTCAGGAGTTCTATAGTAAACTTTGACTTCGTAGTCGACATTGAGTAATTCTAAAAGCCACAAGATTCTGTTGGATCTTGATGCATTAAGCCTGGATGTTAGAAACTATAATTGACATGTTGAACTTATAATTGACATGTTCAATACAATACATACCAGTGTAAAATGATTTTGGGTTGGGACATTTTGTAGAAGAAGTAAGTCAGTAAGCCAAAAAAACTGTGGGGGGGAGCCAATATTTATATTGTTTTAAATATCATTTGCAGTTGGCAATCAAACGTCATCAACGATTACATAATCGAAATGTTTTTTCGAGTCTGGGAAAAAACCGAGATGAGCAGTAATTGTTATACAAACATGTCTGATAAGAACATTAGAAAGCTAGTATTGGATGCGGGTCCGTTGATCACCGAGGCTACCTCCACTTTACAACAATATGCCCATGAATTTTATACCACACCTGGGGTTCACAGCGAATTGAAAGATGAACAAGCAAGAAATCAGTTATTACTTTGGGGCGATAAGTTACAAATAAGACACCCCAAACCACAGTCGATAAAGAGGGTGGAAGCGTTTGCCAAGTTGACAGGAGATTACTCTGTGTTATCTGTGAATGATATACATATTATTGCTTTGGCGTACGAATTGGAGGTAGAGCAGAATGGGACTTGGAGACTTAGAAGCTATCCGGGTGAGAAGTTGGACTACAGTAAGGGGAAGAGGGCAGTGGGCACTCCACAAGGGGAGCAGGTTCAAGAAGGGGTTGTAGAACAGAAAGAAGAGGCGGTAGAACAGAAAGAACAGGGGGTAGAACAGAAAGAACAGGGGGTAGAACAGAAAGAACAGGGGGTAGAACAGAAAGAAGAGGCGATAGAACAGAAAGAAGAGGTGGTAGAACAGAAAGAAGAGACAGTTGAAAAGGCAGAGCTTAAGAAGAAATCCAGAAGAAGGGGTGGAAAAAGACAAAGAGAAAAGAGAGAAGCACAGCTCCAGAAAGAGTTAGATGAGATGGATGCCGAGACCGAACTAGATACAGAAATCCAGCAAGAGGTGGAAGATCTTGTCAGCCAGGTCCTGGATGTAACATTAACACCAAAAACCGAAACCACAGAGCCAGGAGACCTCGCACAAGAGTTTGATGAGGCCGAGGACGATGGGGACTGGATCACACCCGAGAATCTCAGACAGGAAATGTTAAAAGACGACAATGAAGATACCCAAGAGTCGAGCAAAAAAGGTCCTTTCATTAAGGTAGCACTTGCAACCGGGGATTTTGCATGTCAGAATGTCACAATGCAGTTGGGTTTGAATTTGATGAACGCCATGTCCGGTAAACAGATCAAAAGAATCAGAAACTATATGTACAGATGCCATGCTTGTTTCAGATTAACCCCGGTTCCCAAATCCGGTCAACCCAAACATTTTTGTCCTAATTGTGGTGGTAACACATTATTAAGATGTGCTGTGTCTATAGATAACGTCACGGGGCGTGTGACACCACATTTGAAGGCCAATTTCCATTGGATTAAAAGAGGCACGAAATTTTCATTACCTTCACCGTTAAGTAAAAACCAAACCAGAAGAACAGGTAATGGAGGGTACCAACACAACAAGGAGAACCGTCATAAGACACTACAGGATCCGCTTTTATTGAACGAAGATCAAAAGGAGTATTTAAAGGCTGTTAAAGATGATGACTGGCAGAGGAAGCAGAATGATAAATTATTGCAGGAGTGGATTGGTGGAGGATCTGCTGATAATTATATTTCTCCTTTCAACTCGATCCAGACCATGAGACCCTCAGGGGTTAAAGTTGGCAGGGGAAGATACGTGAATTCTTCTAGAGGTAGAAAGTAACATACACGAATTTTGAGGCAGCAATGTTGTTCTTTGGCTTTTTTTTCCCTTTATCATCCCTTTCTTGTCATTTCTCTCTTTACCTTCTCTTTCATGTCGTTTCTTTACTTTATCATGTCTTTCGTCATTACTCTCTTTACATTTTCTCCTTTATCTCCACTCTACGTGGCTGTCCCCCATTATGCCCCACCTCGTACTGCCTCAGTGCGAGATTATCACAAAAAAATAAATAGCTATCACTTAGCATACCACCTGTCCCTCCCTATGACCCTGGCCAGCCAAGCAGCCGCTATGGCCGCCTTTAAGTCGACTGTCAAGACCCCCGACAAACCACAAAAGAAGTTCAAAATCCCGGTGGCTGAAGCATTACCTCAAATACCCAAACCTTCACATAAACGATCTGGCTCTGCCCAATCTTTGCCCCGAATTAAAACGTCAACTACCACCCATACAAGTCCACAGAGGGCCACTGGCCCCATGACCTCTCTGACTCCAGTAAGAAAATCCAATGGTAGGAGTATATATGATATGAGTCAAGTCAGTCTAAAAAGTCCTGCTTCTAATTTAGTCAAAACACCAAAGGAAGACTCACACGCAGGGGTGGAGTACTTTTCATTGCCTCCACATTCACTCATACAATCTCCGGAATCACAGATCGAAATAAAGCTACGTGGACTGCCCCAATCACACACTCCTATACCACTACTGAGATCACAATCTCATACTTCAAAAGTCCATATTCCCATGACAAAATCCACATCTGCCCGGTCAAATTTGACTTTGAATAAAGCAAAAGTCCATGAGACTATCAACAATTTGAAACAGTCCATCAATTCGAAGTCGGTGGGGAAATCCCCCCAAGATAAGAGGATATCTCAGGAATACGCTCCTCAAGAGATGCTAAATAAAATTAAGCAGTCATTTTCAGGACAATCAAGGGCCACGCCTACTGCCGACTTGAACAAGAACAGAGAGCGTATAAACGAGATACGGCAGAGCATAGATATGAAAAGAGTCACCACTCCTTTGACAGGGGGGTTTCTCATGGACGCAGCAGATTTGCATGGGTTGGATATCCACTCCAGCGGTGGAAGCCTTTATGACAACAGTGGTAAAGATTATGATTCTAGTACTGAACACTTACCTTATATTAGGGGAAACAAATCAAACACCACATTTGCATCTTCCGAGCTGTTCACTGGGTCTGGTCGAAGTACCCACCCAGTAATAGTTATCAATAAGGAAGAAGATGAGTTTGTTGACTTTGATGAAGATGTAGACGATAATTCGGAGTCTGAATTTGAAGTTTCCCATACCAATGGAGCCACACTCGAGGAACCACAAAGACTTCTCAATCTGTCTAACGAAGGGTTTCAAAAGCCCATCACGCCCATATTGTCCCACGCCAGTACAACGTCTCCAGTTTCTCCCATAATCATCCCTCCGTCTCTGGGAGCCAGTGCAAGAGAGGTGGCTTTAGGGAGTAATGAAAGTTTACTTCTCCCCCTCAACCGACAGAAGCTTCTGTTGTATGAGAGTGCTTACACTTCCACAGATAGCATTAAATCGAAGCCAAAAAGGAAGCCACCTCCAATGATGGATGGATCCAGCACGGCAATTGAAACCGAAACCGATACAGAATCATGCAAGAACCCCCCTCTGTTCAACGATTCAGGTTCAAAGAGATCACTGGGAGATTTTGGGTCATTTGTTAGTGAGTCTGAGAAAGAAGTGGATTATACAGACTCAAGTACCAAGTTACCTCAATTCCCTGGATTGCACGACAAGGGAGCACATGGAATGGAGCATAAGCGTAGCATTTTCAAAAAGAAGCATAGTTTCCGAGGTCTTGACTTACTGCAAATCGATAGGCCAGACTTCTTTAGCACTCCCACTAGCTCCAGGCCCGGAACACCACTTTTGAGCCACCAAAATCAGCCGGTACAGCTCAAAACCACTATGAGAAAAGCACAAAAGAAGAAGAAACTTTTTAACGAAGATAAGCCGTGGAAGAACCACACCGACTTAAATTTCGTGACGGAGGGAGAGAGGAAACGATACGAGGGCTTATGGACAAGTAACAAAGGGCTATATATCAATAGTGTGGTGACCAAACTCAAGGGAATCAAGTACAATTCCAATGATGAAATAGCACAAGATGATCTTGTACAACAAATAGACGTGTCTACCCGAGCTGCTCAATTATCATCCCAAACCACATATGACTTGAAGCAATTTCATAATTTAGACCATGCTACCACGGATAATTTGATTTTGGGAGCAGTGGTCAAAAGGATTTGGAACAGAAGCAAATTGCCAGCGGAAACCCTCGAAAATATATGGGCTTTGGTAGATTATAGAAACGATGGTACCTTAAATAAGCACGAATTTGTGGTGGGGATGTGGCTTGTGGATCAATGCTTATACGGAAGAAAATTACCCAAAAAAGTTGATAACGAAGTATGGGCTAGTTTGGAGAGTATTGGGTTGAATGTGGTGCTTAGAAAAAAAAACAAAAAATAAATAAATCTATAGTAGTAATGAAGCGATGATTATCATTAGTGCAAAATCGTATTAAATTTCTTATTTTTGTCGCTAAAGTTTATTTCAATTTGATACTCTTTGTTTTTGTGCAGCGGCATATCGAATACCATGAATTTGTTGGATATGTTGAGTAGTGAAGGCCCGGATGCCATGTTCCAGGATGGCTCAATAAACAGCATTTTGGACCAAGGTTTACCCGGCCAGAAGTATATCAAACAACCGCCAAATGGCATATACTATTTTCCTACCTTGTTAACCAATATTCAAAAAGATATTAATGAACTTTGCCTCAAGATCTTCGGCGATGAGTTAATCAACGAGTTATATAAGAAGAAGCAACGGACCAAAATCGACGGGTTGTTGGGGGAAGAAATAGATGAGGATGTGGCAGTTGGAGATAATAGTGGTGGTACCGGAGATGATCATCACGGGTTTATCAATTCAAAGTTAACATTTAATGAAAAGCTTGAATTCATTTTTGAACAGCTTGAAATAGCCACAAATCATCCGAATTTACTTGTGGACCATTTTTTACCTAAAAAGTTGCTATTACTGGAAATTAACGAGAGGTTAATTAATATGTCGGGGAAGTTTTTATTGTTCAACAAGATAATTGATTCTTTCTTGGAGAACTTTTTCAACGCTGTGAAGTTCCCAGAGATACCGGTGTATAACATCTTAGTGGTTTCTCAAAGTGTCAAAGAGTTGGAACTCATAGAGGGTTTGATTATTGGCAAAGATTTGTATTATAACAATATCAGTACCATGAAGCTATATGATGATAACAGAGGTGTTCCACCTCATTTTAACAAGGAGGCTTCCGTTGCCCCGATTCCAACGTCTAGTACCTCTTCCGATAATGATGTCAAAGTGAGGAAGTCCAGAAAGGTACCATTCAATGCCACCAAAAAGTTCAAACCCGTTATATGTCTTCACCTAATAACGACCCTGCAATTATACAATAATTACACTTCCGTGTTGAGCCCGGGATTGCAGTTCAAGCTAATTTTTTCCTTTGATAACAACATCGATAGCAAGTGTCCCAGCATTGAAATGATCCGAAATCAATATGAAAACGTCTACGAACAAAATCCTGTACAAATTCCTATTATTATACCGGTTCCAATATACTCCTTAAATCATATCCAGATGATCACACCAAAACCCCCATATGATTCATTTAATAAGAATGAATTGCTTAAATGGAAACTTGAGGCTTTGACTTCATTGGTGTATAATAGGTTCAATATTTATGCTGAAACTGAGACGGATTTTTTTATAAGCCTTTATGGAAAACATATGCTGAAGTTGCACACATGGTTTTTGGACTGGGATACCACTGTGTTTCCTTTAGTTGACGACGATTTTATGGGAAAGTTTACCGACAAGTTGACTACAAATGTGCATGAGGAAAAGTTAATCAAAAGAATCGACGATGTCCACTTATTGCCAATACACGGATCAAATTTCGATGTGAATTTTGGACTAGACAACTTTGACTACAAAACATACAGGATAAAATTCACAGAGTTATTGACCAAGAGGTTCCAGCAAATCAACTTATCTATCAGCCATTTACAGGAAGATATTCTACCTGGGATAAGAATAACTGAAACCAAAAGACAAATTGAGTATGATAATGAAGAGAACACAATTGCTGACAACTATAAGAAATTAAGGAGACTCAACGAGGATGCCAGTTTTGTGGAAAAGAAACAAAGCAAAGTTGAAACGGACTTTTGCAAAGTTAGTAAAGACAAGTTGGAATTACGAGGGAAATTGAATGATTTACAGGCATTGACAAATACAGAAGACATGGACTTGAAATTAGAGGAACAAGCCAAACTCCTTGAAGATTTAACCAAGGAAGAATCGAAACTTGCACAAGAACTCACCAAAATAACAGAAGAGAATGATACTCTTAGGGTACAATACCAAGAGAGTTCAGGTGAAGCATTACAGTTGTCAGCTCAAATTCAAAAGCTCAAAGAAAGGAATCTCAAAATAGAAACGAAGAGTAATGGTCCAGGTGTAAAAGTCTTACCATCATTGATTAAAAAAGATGATTTAATTAGCCACGAACAGACATACAAGAAGATTATGGGAGAAAACGACTTTTTGAAAAAGTATTTTGACGAAAAGTTGGAAACCCTAATCGGGGAAAGAAAATCACTCATGGAACAATCATCCAGTTCTAGTAGGGCTAACAATAGAATGAGTCGAGCTACCACTCCATACTAATTTTTTTATCTAATTAATATAATTAACTTAATTGTCTAATATGAGGTCATTTCTTCTTTTCTCAAAAACACATCTGCTAATGTCAATTGACACGAAACAGTTCCTTTTAAATAAGGTATATGGATCTCCATACATGCCGAAGAATGCACCTGAATTGCTACAGTTTACACAATTGCAGTTTCACCTCCTATTGAATCAAGGAATTCATGAATTTTCCCTGAGATACTTGTCCGATGATTTATGGGGTTATATTTACTTATTCCGTGACGGGATCTTCATATACGTGGTTTACCTGTATCTTGTGAAGTACTTGATAATAGTATCAGGATACGGGGTGCTTAAATCAGTCCGGCTACTTGCACACTCTATCTTGCTGAGATTCTTCAAGTTAATCTTGTCACTACCTCCAATTAAGGCTCAAGTGGATAAAGAATTATCCAAAACCATAGACAAAATCCAAGAAAGTGTGATCCTCAACGACGAAAGTCTTCTCCAGTTCCCGGATTTGCCTGTGAGTGGATTGGGCCGGCAAGAAATTCTACTTGAATTGGATAAGTTACAAACCCTAAAACACTCAGAGTGGAACAAAGGTAGAGTTAGTGGAGCCGTTTATCATGGAGGCGACGACCTTTTAAAGTTACAATCAGAAGCATATTACAAATATTCTATTGCTAACCAGCTTCATCCTGATGTGTTTCCGGGGCTTCGGAAAATGGAATCTGAAGTGGTGTCTATGGTGTTGAAGCTTTTCCATGCGCCAGAATCTGGTTGTGGAAGTTCTACTTCTGGTGGAAGTGAATCTTTACTTTTGACAGGTCTTGCTGCTAGACAGTATGCTAAGCTTCGGAAAGGTATACACCAACCAGAAATTATAGCACCTGTGACTGTCCATGCTGGAATTGAAAAAGCATGCTACTATTTCGGAATGAAACTCCATAAGGTTGATGTGGACCCTGTCACTTATAAGGTGGACTTAAAAAAGGTGAAACAACTCATTAATAGAAACACGGCTTTATTAGTTGGATCAGCTCCCAATTATCCTCATGGTATCATTGACGATATCGAAGGATTATCCGAATTAGCGGTCAAGTATAATATTCCATTGCATGTGGATGCATGCTTGGGATCTTTTATTGTTGCATTCTTGGAAAAGGCGGAAATTCATCAACTGGTGCCATTATTTGATTTTAGGTTACCAGGAGTTACCTCCATATCCTGTGATACCCATAAATACGGATTTGCTCCTAAAGGGTCTTCAATTATCATGTACCGGTTTAATGAGTTGCGCAGATGCCAATATTATGTTTCATCTGATTGGACTGGTGGAATGTATGGCTCGCCTACTTTGGCAGGTTCAAGGCCCGGTGCTCTTATGGTGGGATGTTGGGCCACTTTGATCAGTATTGGAGTAGAAGGGTATACAAGACATTGTCAAAATATAGTTGGGGCCAGTATGAAGTTAAAAAGTGCTATCAAGTATCATAGTGTGCTTTCCAAATACATTGAAGTCATTGGTGAGCCTATTGGATCGATTATTTCTTTCAAATCAAAAGATAAAGATTTTAGTATATATCAGTTGGGTGATGTTTTGACCAAAAAGGGTTGGCATTTTGGTATTTTACAGCATCCGGCTGCTTTACATTTTGCCTTGACTAAACTAACAGTTCCTATTATTGATGAGCTAATTGAGAGTTTGATTGAATGCACAGAAACGGTGGCTGCCAGTGATGTTAAAACAGAGTCAGATATTGCTGCTATATATGGAGTAGCAGGTAGCGTGAAGACAGTGGGAGTGGCGGATCGGGTAATTGAAGGGTTTTTAGATGCTCTTTACAAGTTATAGGATGCACTCAAGTTATACTCGATACTACCAGTGAGAGTGCTTACATGTTGTAGCTACGGTGCTTTGAACCTTGGAGACTACAGCCTAGGGTCTTCTGGAGGCTACCTACTACAGGATGTTCTGGAAACTACAGGGTACATTTCAAACACAACTCAATGTGACTTCATTAAAAAGTTAAATACAGCCTTTGTTTGCTTTTTCAACTTAATTTCTACTCTGTCCCTACTCTGTTCCCACCTTCTCGGACCAAATCTTCTCCGCCTCAATAATGGTATTGTTGTTAGCGTTCATCTTGTTGATAGTCTCCATATACTCATCATATTCGTCACTATCAAAAACAATTCCCCCTCCTGCTTGTAAATAAGCCACCCCGTCCCGATAAACCATCGTTCTTAAAGCAATACAAGTATCCATAGTCTTACCATCGTATCCCCAGTGTCCAACGGCACCTGCATAAATGCCTCTCTTTTCTTTCTCCAACTCCCCCACTAACTGCATGGCTCTAACTTTTGGGGCTCCACTGACAGTACCTGCAGGGAAAATAGACCTAAAAGCATCAAATCTGGTTTTGTCTTCTCTTAACGTACCACTAACCTCAGAAACCAAGTGCATAACATGGGAAAATCTTTCAATTGTCAATAATCTGTCTACACTGTTCAGTTCTGGTGTGCAAACTCTGTTAACATCATTTCTGGCCAAATCAACCAACATAATGTGTTCGGCTCTATCTTTTGAACTAGCTCTTAAAAGAGCAGCATTGGCTTCATCTTCTTCCTTCGTCTGTCCTCTTTTCACAGTTCCAGCTATTGGATGCGTGACAATCTTACCCTTATCATCTGATTTCACCAATAACTCGGGAGATGCCCCAATTATCTGGAAATCGATCATATCGATATAAAACAAGTAGGGCGATGGGTTGACGGTTCTCAAGTGACGATATATGTTGAAAGGATGTAAAGACGTGGGTCTAGCAATTCTTTGAGAAGGAACTGCTTGAAAAATATCTCCTTTCAAGATATGGTTCTTTAAAGTAGTGACATGGCTTTCATAACCTTTTTGACCAATATTTGAAGTAAAACTTTGGTTCTCTTTGATTGGTGCTTGAATTGGATTCAATTCTTCCCCTGAAACATCAGCTTTAAGCATCTGTTCAATTAGGGTGATTTTAGCCTTTGCAACTTCAATCTGAGCCTCCACCTCAGAAACATCTTTGATTTCCACATTATGAATTATTTGAAATCTCAGGTACACGTGATCGAAAGCCACTATGGTATCACACAACATAAACACAGCTTCCGGCACTTTCAATACATCCTTCAATTCTCTGCGGGTGGTGGGTTCAAAATATTTGATGCAATCGTAAGAAATGTATCCCATGGCACCCCCGCTGAATTTTGGTATACTTGGAATAGGTACCTGATCGTATTTGCCCAATTCCTCTTCTAATATAGTTAGTGGATCCACATTACAGTGCTCCTTAGGGTAAACAGCTGGATCATCACCTGTTTTTATAATCTTCCTTGGGTTCACCCCGATGAATGAATATCTATCTACAGTATCTCCATGAACTGAGGATTCCAAGAGGAAAGATGGTAGCCTGTTAGCATCGTTTAACCTGGAAAGCTTGAGGAATGCTGTATACACAGTAAGATCGTCTGTAGAAACGTATTTGAAAAGTGGATAAAGCTTTATTTTACCATCTTTTACTTGAGATTTCACTGTTGACCTCAAGGTCTCGGCTGAAGGCTGGACATCGAACTAGAATTGTTAGTTGGTACACTACAGTGTTTGTGATGGTACACCACAGTATTCGCTACAAAGTTCAATACATACAAACATCGTCAATGTCACAATGAGTCAAAGATGAAAAAATAATGCTCTGCGAACGGTTTAACGGTGATATATTATGTACAGGATATATAGTATGTATGTAAGATTGGAGTATGCTGGTAAGTGTGTATTAGTATACCGGTGACTCAGCCAAAATACAAATGAGTTTGACCGGATCAAGAAGAAGCACTTCTTTGGATTCAACCACAGTTCCAATAGTAGTACAACTGTCTTGACTCATTAATATTTCGGCTTCTATGTTCAAGTGTTTGACAAAACACTTGAAAATAGTGTACGGTGAATCTGGTAGGTCGTAGCCGGAGTTGGTAACCACACATTCAAGGTCCAAAGGTGTGGGGTTGGTAGTCGCTTGAAGCTTGGCCTCCAAAGCCTTTAAGGTCGAGTATTTGGCTACGACATTTTGTGTAAAATATTTCAACTGTCGGGCATTTTGAAGATTATCAGCATGATTCTCGAGGATATGTGGGGGAAGTGGGCCATTTACGTTGTATCCAAACCCTTTTAGGTACGAGAATTTGCGGTTTAACTCAAATTCGTTTGTTTGGCTATTCATAAGTAGTTTGGCCATGAATAAATTGTGGAGATTGCTTAGTATCTGAAAGTGGTTTAATAATACTGCAAAGCTATCTGCGGGTGTTAGCATAGGAATATAACCATGATCTAATCCATCAGGTAAGCTTCTACTATCTTTTGCAGCCAATGTGCGCTTGGAAAGATAGTTTTTACCTATGAAATATGCTGGTAAAGAAACATTTCCGGCACCGTCCCTGGAAACCAACGTATGAAAGAACGAAGTGGCCTCAAACACCGGTAACAAGAAGTTGTCGTGCCTGACCGTAACTTTGTCTAGTAGCTGGTGCGTTGTGCTTGGTTCTTCTAGGATCCCTTGACTTTCTTTAAGCATTGAAATTTCATGGGTTTTGCAATAATAGCCGGTCAAATTGCTGACAAACATATCAAGCTCTTTTAAGAAGAACTCAGTCTTATCCTTAGCATCTTTTGGAGGGATATTAACAGCACTATTAAAGTTTCTGAACCAGCAATGGGATTTGAGAATACCATAGATATATCCCAAGTTTCGGAAATCCTCGTTATCTAACCTTTTTGGCGCTTCTTGTGAATGGGGTCGAAATAATGTGAAAGGTAACGATGATCTCTTTCCCTCGAGTGCTTTCTGCAAGTCCTTTGTGTCAAGAAACTTAATAGGAATATTTGAAATTTCATTAAGTGAAAACTCCACCTTATTTTCCAAATTCTTAAAGGGATCATCCTCAAAAGAGCTGTACTTAAACGACAACGTCAAACAATGTAACGCTTTGAAGGGGGTTTTATTCTTCTTTGAAGGCGTCAAGTCAAGATCACCAACGGCCTTGAATCCATTGTCTTGGATAAATTGCTCCTCAAACCGAAACAGGTCCATCACTGTATCTTCAAACAAAGGAACTGTGGTTTCAGGTAAAAAAGTCAGCTCTTGCATATGACTGAATTGTGACATCGCCTTGAACGTCCTAGACTTTGGAGGTAGCTTGGTTATCACATCTGGGAGATGAACATTGACGTAGTAATGTCTGCTGTTGATTTTTTGTAGGGACACTCCAACGTTTAAAGAACCTACAGATAATCCATAAATAATATCGGTATTCCCCAAGGGATTGGTCTGTAGGTGTCTGAATAGATCTCCCGTGAGTATGTCCTGTTGTGCTTGGGAAGTACTTAACTTTGGCCTCATTTCTTCACTGCTCAGCAAAGTTACCTTTTTGATCACCTTTGCTCGGCTCCAGGCGTTCAATGACAAATGGAGATCCGAGTTGTCAGTGAGTATTCCCACTTTCGTGAGGTAAGCTTCAAGAGCATCAGAAGAAACATCTTCATCAAAGATATCAAGCTTCCTCAACCCTTCAAGGATCTCTTCTCTGGGATAAAGAATCAGAAACTTCAAAACTTCAATAACCGAAATATTATCCTTCCCTTCCCATATGTTGAAATATATTTGCAAATCCGTCAATGATCTTCGTGTTTTAGGGGATATTTGTTCCATAGTGAAGTTATTTAAGAACAGGTTGAGCTTGTCTAAGTGACGTGGTGATTTGGTTGTATCCATGAATCTCAATATCGATCGGTGGAGCCTTAACGGAAGCAAGTATTGTTCTGGCAGTTTGCACAAATTGTTGGACAGGCCTTGCATAACGTTGGTCATTTGTAAACATCGGAACACATTTGGGACCAAGAACTTGTCATAAGTGTTGATGAGACTTCTATGGATCGCCATAAAAAGACAACATTGAGTGAAATATGTGAAACCAATAGCTTCTCTTTGCACTTCATCAAGTGGAAGAGCATCTGCAATTTCCCACATGGATTTGCTGATCATGTAATCTTCAACCCCTTTTTGCGCATAAACCACATCCAAGAGTCTCTTGGGCCCCATTATTATAGCGTATAGCTCCTCGCTTCTATTTGCGAGATAGGCAACAATATTCACCAACACATGTCTGCTGTAGTAGCCCACATCGTGCCTATTTTCATAAATGAGCAAAGACTTGATCCAATCGGTATCCATCACCTCATGCAAGTGAAAAATAACATCCTGTGTGTGTACTGTCTCGATAACATTATCTAATGATAGCACTATTAGCTTATTATACATATCATTGAATTTAGTCTGCGCTTCCTGCAAAACCATCCCAATTTTGACACCACAATTTACCGGGTCACGAAACTGGACTATTGACCCAGCTATAGGAGGACGAGTGTCATTTGATTCCGCTACTTCTTTGTACGACGAAACAGCAGCATAGGATTTTTGTAGAATCAACTCTTCTATGTCAAACTTTTTTATACTTAAATCTCTGGCAAATGAAGGAATGGAGGCAGGAGCACTTCGGTTTCGATAAAGTTGCTTGAGTTTTAGACGTAGTTCGTCCTTGTATACGGGATACTCTGGGAGCGACGCCAGGTCGGGAGCTTCCACGTTTTCCGTGCCATGGACTGAGTTCTCATTGAAGAACTCTGCTTTTTGGAGTTTGTTGAATGATGCAGTGGTGTGACAAAAAAGTCGGTAAAAGCAGGTTGATTGTGGAGAGTGTAGTCGCTTGAATAAATATCGCACCGGTAGCGACTTTATGTGGCCCAACATTCAGATGCAAGGTAATGTGTTTTTGTGGTGTTTATAATAAATGTCAAATTGAGAACTGCGATGAGAAGACTAGATAAAGATACACCATGAGAAGAGATATGATATTAGTAGACATAAACCTACCCTTAAATACTTCAGCTCCATCTTTGAACGATAACTGCATTCTTTAACTTCCCATCAGCAACAGTAATGTCTTTGGAATCTTCAATTGGCTTGACCGGGAATGCATGCGATAAGATGAAAGATCTCGAAGGATCTGAGAACTCATGGTTCCGTACAAACTCATACACTTGTGATATGGAATCCGTGGAATTGAACTTGTAGCTGACCCTTTTACCATTAGCGAACCTTATCTGAACTGCAGTATCACCGTTGACTTCAGGTTCTGGGCTTTTGGTGGAGGTCTGGACATTTTCAGTGGAAGGTGTTGGCTCTGGTTCGGATTCACCGATGGGTTCACCAGGCACAGGGGAACCCAATCTTTTACCTGATCCCCCGAATCCACCCAGCTTTTTTTTTGGTGGTTTATAATCCTCCTCGGTTCTCCTGACCACGCTCACATCAACATCTCGACCAAATTCCACGTTCAATAACGCCAAAGGCACCCGACCTTGATTTAGTTCTTGAAGCAAGGCAGCATTCGAAGGATCATCATACCGATGTAAAGCACCATCAGCCACCGTGAACCCCTGTTTCCAAAATATAATCTCTCTGCTAACTTTTTCAAGTCTTTTAGGTAAGCCTGCCGTGGGATCTGATACCGTCTGACTTGGATGTTCTCCATCACCTAATTTGAACCCTGTTCCAGTAAATTTGGGCATTGGCGGCACATCATTCAGGGTAGAGGGCCTATCATCAGGTTCTCCTGCCTGGTCTTTTGCTCTTTGAAATATATCATCAATTAATGATCTCCCCGTCTTCTTTCTATCTTTATTAGGATCCTCCACCTGTAAAGCAGACTTTTCACCCCCCGTGAAGAAATTTGTGTCAGTCTTATCATCCTCTTCATCATCGCCATTCAAATCTTTAAAAGTTCTTACACCAGTTTTAGCCTTTATGGGTCGATTACCTGATGCATGAGACGTAGGCGTACTTGAGGCAAAAAAATCCTCAATGGCATTCACCAAGTCGTTTTCATTTCTCGTCAAATACTGCACTGCCAAACTTTCAGACGAATGTGTCACAGCCACAAACCTTTCGATTAATTCAGCTTGCTCTTGATCCATTATTCTTGATGGCAAATTTCAAAAACTAATATTTCTCGCATATTTTACAAATAACATATTCAAAAAAATCTTTGAATTATATATTAAACCGATGTTGAAATCCCATTTTAAAAACCCCTAATAACAAACTATGAAAACAAGTACAAAAAATAAAAAGCAAACTGATGTAAAAAAATAATAAATTTTTGATAATAATTGATCAAATTACATTAATGTTGAATAAATGCAATATCATTGGATCATGGCATCAACAAATGAATTGGAGTATGCAAAAACCCTTTGGGGGTTCCTAAAACGTATTTTAAGACAAAAAACACAAATTAAGCCGAATAGAAATCAAGCTTAATATTGTTCACGGAAGTGTTTAGCAGCTTCAACCATATTGGTTAAAGATTCTCTAACTTCTGGCCATCCTCTAGTCTTTAAACCACAATCTGGGTTAACCCAGAATTTGTTGGCACCATAGACCTTTAAGATTTCACTA
Organism: Yamadazyma trypodendri; assembly: GCA_030572515.1. Classification (NCBI taxonomy): domain Eukaryota; kingdom Fungi; phylum Ascomycota; class Pichiomycetes; order Serinales; family Debaryomycetaceae; genus Yamadazyma; species Yamadazyma trypodendri. The sequence goes on along the minus strand of JAJMAI010000014.1, from coordinate 155,664 downwards.
ATTCTCTTAACAAATTCTTCCTTAGATGGAATTCTTGGAGAGTGAATATCGAATAAACCTAAACCAATATGGTTAGGGTAGTTGGAGAATTCTTGGATATAGTTTGGATCATCTTTCTTGGAGAATTCGATGGAAACAACATCAGCATCCAAAGCCTTAATATGGTTTGGATCCAAATCTGAGTAACAGAAGTGAGAATGGATTTGAGTAGAGTCTTCAACACCTGAAGTAGAAACTCTGAAAGATTGGGCAGCCCATTCTAAGTAGTCGGATCTTTCTTTACCGGCTCTTAATGGTAAACCTTCTCTTAAAGCTGGTTCATCGACTTGAATGACGGTGATTCCAGCCTTTTCTAAGTCAACAACTTCTTCTCTTAAAGCTAAAGATAATTGTAAAGCTTGTAATTTCTGAGAAATGTCATCTCTTGGGAAAGACCATCTCAAACAAGTAACAGGACCAGTCAACATACCCTTCATTGGCTTAGAAGTAATGGATTGAGCGTAAACAGATTCCTTAACAGACATTGGTTCACTTCTGGAAACATCACCAACAACAATAGGTGGTCTAACGTATCTAGAACCATAAGATTGGACCCAACCGTTTTGAGTGAATTCGAAACCGTTCAATTTTTCTCCGAAATATTGAACCATATCGTTTCTTTCTGGTTCACCGTGAACCAAGACATCTAAACCAATTTCTTCCTGGAATCTAACAACTTCTGCGATTTCCTTCTTGATGAATTCATCGTATTGTTCAGCAGTGATTTGACCCTTGTTGAATTTATTTCTGTTGATTCTGATATCTTTGGTTTGAGGGAAAGAACCAATGGTGGTGGTTGGGAACAATGGCAACTTGTATTTTTCTTGTTGGACAGGTAATCTAGATTCGAAAGGTGACTTTCTAGTAGACATAGATTCGTCAATTTCAGCCAATTTAGATTGAACCTTAGGGTTGGTGGTGATGGAAGATTCTTTTCTAGATTTGATAGAAGCAGCATTTGCAGCTAAAGCTTCAGAAACATCATCACCTTTAGCAGCCTTGGCCAAAGTGACAATTTCACCAACTTTTTGGGTAGCAAAAGAGAACCAATCTTTGATGGTTGGGCTCAATTTAGTTTCAGAAGCCAAATCAACAGGAGTGTGTAACAAAGAAGAAGAAGTAGCAACTAAAACTCTTTCAGCACCAATTTTTTTGATAGCTTTGTTGATTAATTCAGAAGATTTAGCAAAGTCATTCTTCCAGATATTTCTACCATCGACAACACCAACAGATAAAAGTTGTTTGTCGTTCAAAATGGTAACAACATCGTCGAATTGCTCTGGAACTCTGGCAAAGTCAAAGTGGAAACCAGCAACTGGTAAATTTTGGATAGCAGCCAAGTTTGGTCTGACATCACCGAAGTAAGTGGTCAAGATGATTTCTGGGGTAGTCTCATCAACTAAAGATTCAAAGACAGCCTTGTATTTTTCTTGAACAGACTTTTCCAAGTCCAAAACCAAAATTGGTTCATCAATTTGAACGGATTTAGCACCGGCTTCCTTTAATTTAACCAACAAAGACTTGTAAACTGGTAAGAATTTTTCCAATAAAGACAATGGTTCTAAGTCCAAAGAGTCCTTGTCGGATTTACCCAAGTACAAGTAAGAAATTGGACCAAAGATAACAGGTCTAGTTTCAATACCTAATTCCTTAGCTTCTAAAAATTCAACAACTGGCTTTAATCCGGCTTCTTCATTCAATTTAAACTCAGTAGAGTGGGAGAAAGTTGGTCTAACGTAATGATAGTTAGAGTCAAAGAATTTCACCATTTCCAAAGCAGTAACATCAACAGCAGCAGTAGTTTCGGTGGCTTTTCTTTGTAAACCTCTACCCATGGCAAATAAGATATCAATTGGAGCCAAGTCGAATTTCAAGTATCTATCGGGGATGACATTGAATAACAAAGATAAATCCAAAACATGATCGTAAAAGGAGAAATCGTTAGATGGAATGATTTCAACACCAGCGGATTTTTGTAATTCCCAATTGTGTTTTCTTAACTCTTTACCTTGAGTTAATAAAGCATCTACATCAACCTTACCACTCCAGTAAGATTCAGTGATCTTTTTCAATTCTCTTTGTCCACCGATACGTGGGAAACCTAAAATAGCAGATTGAACCATTATTAATTAATAATCTTATGATTTGATTATAAAAATATAAACGACGAAAAAAAGTGGAATCTTTCTTGATTTATATACTTGTAATTTTCCACCAGTGAAAAAAAATTTCAACGTTGTCGAGTATTGACAATATCACGTGGCTGATATTGAGTTTGACTCTTTTTTGAGAAGAGTTTTCAGATATTACCAGTAGCCCGCCACAATAAAGGAAGTGATAATTGTGTTGGATCCAGATAGTTTTAGGGTGTGTAGCTACAATGTACGTGTGTTTGCCGTTTATCGAAAAGCAACGAAAAGCCAAAAGATGCTTCGAAGTAGAGAATCTTTACTGCAAAAGAGACTGGCAGAGTATGTACGACGCACGACTATCTAGGAACGAGCAGATTTTGAGAGTCTCATCAGACTGTAAAAAAAATTGGGTGCAATTCTGATAGGAGAGGTACGACAAACAGGTACGGAAGTCATGTTGTATTTTGTATTGTTCCTAAAGCTGGTTTATAGAGGTCTTCCTAAAGCTAAATTATAGACCACACCAGCATGAAAACTTTGCCTTACCCAATCTACTCATGACAATCTTATCTATTTGGCGTTAATTATGGGCCACTATCATCGTATAATACAACATTGTTACTCAAGTTGTGGTTCAACAGACTTTCTTAATTCAACAATCTCTTCAACTACTTTGTCCCTTTTGTACAAACCAAACCTTCTGAACTGTTTGACAGCCTCGTTAATATCCACTTCTGGCTCATTGATATGACTTTCGAATAATCCAGATAATTTGGCCAAGTAGGCATAGTTCAAAGTAAACTTGACATCCTCCTTGTTTAACAAGTTAGATAAATCAGACTTGGCAGTTAATGGAGTGTTGAAACCTTCGCCTTCTTTTAAAACAACTCCCAAGTTTCTCAATCTTTTGAATAATCCATCTTGATGAGCTTCAATCATTGATTTGTACTGTTTGATTCTGTAGTTTCTGTAATTCTCTTTATACTCTTCAATAGTAGCTCTTTTGGATCCAGTCCAACCTAATTCCAACAATTCGTCTCTAGAAATATCTTTTTTCATTGGGGGACCTAAGAATTTTATTACTTTTGGAGGATTGAAAATTCCCAAGTATATGAATAAAAATATGAGTGCAACCTTGACCATGTGGAAAACAAAAAAGATAATCTGTGGAGCAACACCCAATTCTTGATCTAAATCAGAGACAAATGATGTAGCCAATTCAGGTTTACCAGCAGCTCTTAACAAAACTCCAATTAATTTGGACATCTGGTTGGTTAAACAGATTCCTGGGGTAGGACTGATAAAGTCAGGTAAGTCAGTATATAACCAAACCAATAAGAAGGTAAGAAAAGAGTAGTATTGGAAATCATTGTGGTGCCAGATTGGGGTAATCAATTGACCAGGCCAAATTTTATCACCAATCTTATCGGATAAGTCCACCAGTTTCAAATATTTATCTTTGGTCGCATCTTCAGCGAACAATAAAGCACCATCTTCAGTCAAGTATCCAGGACTCGTACTAATTTTGAACCCAATGGGTATTTTTGAGTAGAAAACAGAAGGTCTTAAACTGATAGGTAAAGTTTTGAAGATCTTAAATAATTCTTCAAATCTGGTCTTCACATTGATCTGAAAACAGTAATCCTTTTCATTGTCATCATTGAATCTAATATAGCATTCCAAGAACCCGTCGTCTGATTCCTCGACACTATTAAGAATCTTCTCTTCTTCAGTAGACATGTTTCTTTAGGGGAAGAAGGCAAAAAGTGAAAAATGGTTGTTAGGTTTTTTTGAGGAATGGACAATTTTTCGTAGTAATTTTTTAGTGGAATGATCAAAACTGTTCCCCACTAAAAAAAAGGAGGAAACGCCGTTGTTTTCGGGAGAATTGGTTATACACCGAAGCACACATGTGTAAACGAGATTTGTTAGTAGTAGTGCCAATAATATAAGCAGAATGCTAGGGCAGTTGCGGAAGAATCTGGTGAGGATCTCAAGACGTTGCGACGAAAGGAGTGTTAGCGACTAGGATTCTGGTACTCCGAGCGCACCGCTTCGTACAGGAAACGTCGTCGGTGGGGCAATTTCTTGGTCGCGGGGCACATTAAAGTCAATGGGCTTAGCTGGCCTGCCTGGGAGTTTTTTTTTGCTAGGGGGAACTGCGACATGGCACTAGACTCAACCGTATGAAAGACTATCCGAACTGTTTTACCCATTTCTCCTCAGAAATACCTATTTTTTGAGTCAGATATAATTATCTTTTTCCATCTTTTTCGTTTCTGGTGCGTGGGTCTGGCCCTTTTCTTGTTTATATACTGATGGCCAAGTCATTGTCTTTCGATTTCGTTTCTCTTGACTTCGACGAAATTCTGTAATCCAGAATTTCGTCGATTTCTGCTATAAGCTGTGAATCGTTCCCGACCTGAAATCATGACAGCTATGTTATGCACATTCGTATAGAACCCTGTTAAATGAGCCACGCACTGCCACAAATTTGTGTCGTTAGTTTCTCATCAATTTTGAACCCGTAAAAACGTGAAGAAAAAAATAGTGAGAATTCTTCATATAAATGTTAGTGTTCTTGTCCATCACTGTTGATTTCTTGTCTCTTCGTAAATAACATGGACGTAATACTCTGCATGATCTAAGCTCATAATGTCACTTTTTTGCAGTTGCTCAAAAAACTCGTTAACATCTGTCGATGTTGGCAGTGCTTGCGCCAAACCTCACGGGTTTCGAAATCGAGAACCGTGACTCCTATTCGAATGTCTGTGCCTCGTCAAAAATGCCGATACGGGTTTTTTTTGCACCCCAAGATCACAGAATGAGCTTATCCATGTGGTGTATAGCACTACCATATGACTGAGTAGTTTTGACCTGAAAAATACTCTCTCCTACACTCCGTTACTTCCATGTTTTAATCTCGCTTCTATCATCAGATACGATCACTTTTCAGTCTTGTTTTTTTTTTATCTATTTTAAGCACCAAAGCGAATCAAAGCGACGGGTTTTTTTTTTAATTAGGAAACTTGAATTTTCATTATTTTCCTTTTCGCTCATAATATAAATGGTATATTTTGCCCACATTTTTCTGACACTTTTTTAACTGCTTAGCCTAAGTTCCAGCTAAATAAAAGAAGACACAAGAAATGTTGTTCAGTTCTTTATTTTCGAAAGCTTTTGTCTTGTCCTGTCTTTCTGCTATATCCTTAGCTGATGATTTACCTGCTATTGAAATTGTTGGAAACAAATTTTTCTATTCCAACAATGGTTCCCAGTTCCTTATGAAAGGTGTTGCTTATCAACAAGATACAGCTAAAGCTTCCGATGACGAAGACTTTGTTGATCCTTTGGCAGATGTCGACTCTTGTAAAAGAGATATTCCTTATTTGCAAGAATTACAAACCAATGTTATCAGAGTTTACGCTTTAGATGTCGAAAAAGATCATACCGAATGTATGGAATTATTACAAGATGCTGGTATTTATGTTGTTGCTGATTTGTCTATTCCTGATGTTTCCATCAACAGAGATGACCCTGCTTGGACTGTTGACTTATACAACAGATACACCGGAGTTGTCGATTTATTCCAAAACTACACCAATATCTTGGGTTTCTTTGCCGGAAACGAAGTCACTAATGCCGTCAATAATACCGCTGCATCTGCTTATGTTAAAGCTGCTGTTAGAGACACCAAGGCTTATATCAAGGCTCAAGGTTACAGAACTATTCCAGTTGGTTACTCTGCTAATGATGATACTGATATTAGAGTTCCATTGGCTGAATACTTTGCTTGTGGTGACGAAGATGAAAGAGCCGACTTCTTTGGTATGAACATGTATGAATGGTGTGGAAAGTCCACTTTCAAGACTTCTGGTTACCAAAATATCACTGACCAGTACAAAGATTTGGGTATTCCAATCTTTTTCTCCGAGTATGGTTGTAACGAAGTTTCTCCAAGACTTTTCCAAGAAGTTGGTACCATTTACTCTAGTGACATGACTGATGTCTGGTCCGGTGGTATTGTCTACATGTATTTCCAAGAAGCCAACGACTATGGGTTGGTGTCTGTCGATGACTCTGGTGATGTCAAGACTTTAGACGATTTCAACAACTTGAAGTCTGAATTGGCCGATATTTCTCCAACCCTTGCTAGTTCAGATGATGTTTCCTCCACTACCGTTACTGACTGTCCAACAAGCACTCCAAACTGGGAGGCTGCAACTATCTTACCACCAACTCCTGATGATGCGATTTGTAGTTGTATGGCTGACTCTTTGGAGTGTGTTATCGATAGTGACGTCGATGAAAGTGATTATGATACATTGTTCAGTTATGTCTGTGCTGAAGTAGACTGTGGTGGTATCAACGGTAATGGTTCTACTGGAGATTATGGTGCTTACTCCCCATGTTCTTCTAAGCAAAAGTTAAACTTTATTCTTAACTTATACTACGAGGATCAAGATAAAGCATCTAGTGCCTGTCACTTCAGTGGTTCTGCATCCTTGAAAGATGCCACTACCGCTTCCACTTGTTCCGCCTACTTGAAATCTGCTGGTGTTTCCGGCTTGGGTTCCTTGAGTGGTGAAATTAGAACTACTTCTCACACTGACATTACGAATGGTTCTGGTTCTTCCAAATCCACCAGCGCTTCCGGTTCTGGTGACGATCAATCAGATTCTTCTTCATCATCTTCTTCTCACTCAGGTGTTGCTAGTCAATCAAGTAGATTCCCAACCTTTTTGGTTGCCATTGGTTTAGTATTTGGAGCTGGTGTTATGTTGGTTTAAATACCAGGACGGCCAGATTTTATAGTTTGATGTTTTGAAGTTGTGTGCAATCTGCTGAACACAAACGGTCTTTTGTTACCCCTATAAATATATTTACTCAAGTAATTTCGTCGTATGGCTGCAAAAGACAAATTTGGAACGTGCTCATAATAAGATACTTGGCTCGTGAGACAAAAGCGTCTCGTATTTACTAAATTTCATAAAAGGGATGCTCCTGATTTTGTTTGAAAGAGAAACTACTGAAAAAATCGGTATACGTTGCACTCACATTGATTTCAAGTCCGAAGAATCTACTTATCGTTATCCATGATTAATTTTCTTACATCCCAATAAAACTCATGGCTGAAGTTACTATTGAGCTCATACTTGTCATCCTTATTGAACCAATATTCCGTCTTCCTGTGGATTTTGACCTCTTCCTTCAAAAACCGATCAATTAATTTTTTAGAAACAATGAAAACATTGGGCTCTTCGTCCACCTTTGTTGAGATTGTTCGGGCTGTGAACACACTGACACCTCTTTTAGGTTCTTCTGGTAACTCAGCCACATCTTTAAACACATCATCATCTTCAGTCTCCTTGGAAATCCACTTCAAGTTCACCGGATCGAAAACCATGTTATGAGTTGATTGAGACCTTGGAATCTGAGCCTTTTTACCATCTTTGACATAATCGTCAAACTTAATTAACGAAGGCTTTTTGGAGTTCATACTATTAAACTTCATCAACTCATGTTCATTACCTTCCCAATTTCTCTGCTCATGGTTATATTTCATAGTGGCAGTATTACTGGCAACTGGTCCCTCACCAAGGTACTTGACCAACCCAATCTTTTTACCTCTGCCACTGGGCATGGACATGGACTTCTTAAGATTTAGAATCTTTTCGTTGGTCTTTTTGTGCTGTTTATCTATCTCTTGGTATTGTTGCAATAGCTGCTGCTTTGTGACTCGAAAAGTCTCATTCTTCTCCATCATATCATTTAACTTTCTTTGGTTAAATGACGGTATTCTGTCGAGCTTCCTCATTAGTGTGTTATCAAACTTGGGGTTTTTGTATCCGTGATCAAACTGGCCCCGGCTTGAAGATGCATGGTTGGCAAGAATTCCATGAACGTTTCCACTGCTTTGGCTACTCTTTATCCCACTAGGTTTCCCGCCTGGTTTGGGTTCGACGTACGAATTCAAGTTGTAACTTGACTGAAACTTCTTCATAAATTTATTGCTTTTGGACTCAGATCTGATATTTGGCATACTCTTTTTGAATTGTAAGTTCGTTTCAAACCCCTTGGTATCGAACCCTCGTTCAAAATCGTCGAAGTCGTCTCTGGTATAATCATAATTGATAGTTTTATCGTTTTCCAAAACGTCAAAATCCCGACTTTTCAACGTGACTATCTCGTCATTTCTATATTGTCGCAACAACTCTCTCTCTTCCCGTTCTGCCACAGACTGCAACTGCTGCTTCTTTGACTTCAACTTGAGTTGAAGGTTGGAAACATCGGCTGCTTCATGCTTATTATGTGTTTCTGGTTGAATAACATCTTCATTCAAGGTTCCAAAAACAGCATCGATATCTTCAAACCCCTCCTCATTAAAATTGGACGTTACGTCTGTGTCTTCACTGTATTCACTCAAAGACTTCCTTCTTGACGAAGAACTCATGGTTCCTGGGCTTAGCCTGATATCTTCTGTCACGGGATCACTCAATCTAAACTCAAGGTCTGGTATCTCACCATCAAAGTCAAAATCTTGAGCATAGTCATAAACCGCCTTTTTGGCTTCCTTCTGTGTGTCTTTGTGCGTATTAGTAGCCATGTCTTTTTGCAATTGGTTGAGATCACTCAACTTTAAGGTCTTGAATTCATCATCCAAGTCAATTTCCTGTTCTCCAAAGATATCTTCCTCCTGGAATTTACTTAGTATACGTGACTTATATTTTGTGGGGGCTGCTGTTATCTGCGGAGGACTGAGTCCCGTTTGTATCCTGGATCGTTTCTTCATAGTGGAACACTGGGGTGAAAATTCACTATTTACCTTTTTTTGTTTATGTTTCCGCGTTCTGTCATGCGACACTACGACATTTTGGCTGTGAAATTTAGAATATCGTCTTCATGACAATGATGCCAGGTTTCCCTCTTGGCACATGTACTGGGGCATCAGGACCTGTGTCGTTATTGCTTTGATGATTTGGTTGAATCAATTCATCGAAAAATGAGGGGAATTGACTCATTTTAGGAACAGTGACAAATTCACTCACATAAATGGGAACAAGCACGAAAGCTATCGATGTCAGTAGAAGCACAAAAAAAAGCGTTGAATACCTTGTAACAGTCCATCTTCTTCTTATTCGTACTTTTTTTGAGGGAATTGCACTATGATATTGGTTCCGATTGTATCTGGACCAAAAAAGCATCATGGTGTGGAGTTTATCGATAAAGGGGATAAATAGGATAGGACTTATGCTGAAAAGCAAGCAATGGCTGAGGATCAAGTCATAGCTGAATGTGTTTACTTCTACCAGTTTGACAAAAAATTCTCTCAAGGGCTGAGTAAGTATCAATCTGCCCAATTTGCTAGTCCACCATTTACCAGACCACCACGAATGATTCGAAAAGTCGTCTTTCAATTCCTTAGTTAACATTAGGTAGACTATATCTCTCAAAAGCCTATGGATTGATAACACCACCACAACTCCACATAATGTTCGAGGGAAGTTCCAACCTTGTAGAAATAGAAGCACCTCGAACGTGACAATGCTTATTAGCACAGACACTCCGTGAACAAAAGATGCAACGATACTTGAAAACTTTCTGAAGTACATGATAGGACCTAGGATACAAGACACGGCAAAAGCAATTATTAGGATTAGGCCGTTCAAAACAATTGGGAGAAAGGCGATTATGACAATCCTTATTAGAGAATTGGTGGGCTTGTAATCTTCAGTAACACCTGTTTGTGAGTTAATGAACAAGTATGCTGTCACACAAAAGAAACAAGATACTGTTGGAAGGAAAAGTAAGCTAAATACCTTGTGTATCATACTTACCTGTTTCACATTCTCCAATATTCTCCTACCTTCATCACTCTTCACTTTTCGTTTGTACCCCAAAACCTTTGACCGTTGCAGCTTTTGGAAGCCATACCACGAGTTGTGATGCCATCTAGAGTTTCCTCGGGAAAACCATCTCACCGTCTCCTTATAGTCCAAAAAGAACTTTGCCCACGAAAATTGATGTGGATTGAAAAGAACAGGAGCTAGGCACATTGAGATAAAGCTGATAAAAAACCATACAAGGGAAACCTGCCACATGGTGGTGCATGCAAACATGACTGCCAAAAAGAAAATTGAACCTTTGTAAATCGATAAACTGGAGTATGTTGAGAACAACTTCAGAAATGCTTGTCTAGATGTTGCAAATCCCCTACCAGTAGCAACATATTTAGCACCACCAAACATAATGTTGTCTTGCAAGGATTTAGCGTAGATCTGGCAAATAAAAACTTCGAAAAAAGGTGAAAATGAAGCCAAATGAAAGGCTATTCTTAAGATAGATTTAAGTACACCCTTTTCAATAAACTCTTGTAACATCAATGGAAGGAACGATATGAAGAAACAAATAAAAACCGACAACACAAATGTGAAAACCCATTTCAAAACTGGCTGCAAATTGTAGCAACCCAAGGGTTCATGAATTTCAGTTATGAGGTTTTCAGAATTGTACTCACAGGTGATTGTCTCATAGTTCAAGGCCCCCAAGTTTAAGAGAACTAACATGAATAACAGAGCTGCCAATGATATGAACAAATTATTGATGTGGAATCCGGCATGGGCATAATAGAATGAAAGAAATCGGTCAATTGGAAGAGACGTTCCCAAGTAGTAATGCTCTCTTGATAACAATTGTTCTCCCATGCCTGCACCAATCTTGACCGTGAAATTAGATACTGTACTAAACCCCAAGTCTCTTCCTTTTCCACATTGATAATAGTCACAGTGCTTAATTCTTCCACCTCTGCAAATAGCCATCATACCAGCATATATATCTTCGTTAAGGTGTAGACCCTTTTGAGCTTTTGAAACTCCCCCTCTAGTAGTCATGAATATTCCGTTTAGAAAATCAGGATGCCCATAATGGAGCTTTCCTCCAATCTCTGCCAAAGTCCTTGCAAACAAGGTGCCAAAGGTCTGTTCTTTTGCGGCAGCCACATCTCCCAAAACACCAACATTTTCGGTGAAGATATGCTCTCTTGCTCCTATAATTGCAACTGGAACTTTATAAGGTTCAAATACTTCCGGTTTGTAAGAGTAATCACCTGCATCGAGATTATATTCTTCGAACTCTGCAAGAACTGACTTTATCTTGAGACATTCTTCAATATAGTTATCCTGATTGGAATCTACCACTTGAATGTATTCTCCTCTGTAAAATATTATAGCATGATTTTGGTTATCTGATTTCCCGTCTCCTAATATAGGATTTCCAGAAAGTTTTATTCTATATTTCTTCAAGTAATCACCTTTATTATCAACTTCTTTCACGTTCAAAAGGGTGGAATAGTACTGTATTTCGTTTTTGATCTCATCCAATTCTTCTTCAATATACGCTATTTGGATATTGGGTGACGTATCAACCAAAACCTTGACATTCTCCTTTTCATCTTGATTGAAACTTTGGTACTTTTGTAACGAGACTAATAACCTGAACTTTCTTTGCACAAATTGATTAAGATATGATTCAGTTTCTTCAGGGTATAAAGCATTTTTATGAGGATATGAAGGGTCTTCACACTTTTTAAGTAACTTAATGGCTGCTTCATAATTCATAAACCCTGAAACTGTTCGATACAAGGTTTGAGACCTTAATGATGACCAAATTCTGGTTCGGAGAGTATACTCCGGACTTGAATCTTTGAATCCGACACAATAATATGGCAAGTCTTCGTGGTTATTTGTATCATCCACCACTCTTGTAGGACGGTCTAATTCTGACAATGACAACGCAGGTTCTGGCTGTGCCGATATATTTTGCAAAATCTTCGTGTCTTGTACAAAGGCATCCCAATCCAGTTGGTTCAATTGTTTCAAGTAGTCCAACACCGAAACCTTAGACCCACTGTGTTGTTTTATCAACTCCTTCAAACTCATTAGAATATTTTCAGCATAATGTGGAACAAGGACTGTGAAGGATGGGAGCGCTGTTGTGGGAATTGGCTCTGGTAATGGACTTGCCAAAGACTGGGCAAAAAAGCTTATACGACGTTCTGCTTCTCTTCCAGGTGAAAAAAAATCCTTCACATTGAAATTGCTGTCGTCTTGGAAGACAAAGAATAATGACGCTTTAACAAATGTGTTTGACTCGCCATACTTGTTTTCGTCTCTCTCTATGAACTGGTAAACAAGTTTATTGACCTGTTCCAAAGAAATGAGATGCTCTCTGTATAGTGATAAAACTATTGTGTTCCAAATCTGGCCCACAACTGGTGTCATCCCTATCTCAGATTCCTTATCAACATACACCAATTTGGAGTATATTCTTTCAGGTAGTCTGACAAATATATTTTTCCATGGAGTGAATATCGAAATTCCCAAATTGAATGAAAGACCAATGGAGAAACAGCAGTTAAATATGATGTACCATAGATAAGTGTCCAAAAAGTATAGCACCAAATCTGTCACAAAGAGCAAAACCATCAAGATTTTAGCCTGATACCTACATAAGACATTTCCAAAGATTAAATCACCTCTGCATCTTGACAAGTCCATAACATATAGTTCCCTTATGGGGTCTCTGAATGACAATGTTAAAAATACGTATGATTCGAAGAATTTGAACAGAAAGACAGTGATCCAAAGGATATATGAGAACATCTGGCCCCGGAATTTGAGTTCAGGAAATGATTCTGTGAATAGCTTGATTTTAACCTGATTTGAATCTCCTTTCAATATGCTGTTAAAGTATTTTGATGGTGGTGTAATGGCTAAGTAAAAATAAGTCATCACAGAAACGACAAACTGACCAATCCCGAGCCATACTCCATGAATGGAATGAACATCATGTGCAAGATACCCAAGAATGTAAATAGATGGGGTGACGTTGATAGCACTTAGAATTATAAGACATATCAATCTAGGAACCAAACGCTTTAGTGCTGGCCATCTAGGAACAAAACGCAATTCGAAAATGGTTGCAAAAATTGAGATTAAACACGCAATTGTTCCTCCCAAGGATACAACCGACCACTGAACTTGGGGAGCAGGCTGATTATCAAGAAGAGGGTTGTAGTTCTTGGTGTACAATGAGGGAGAATTGAAGCTTGTGTAATACCAAAACAGGGTGAAATGAATAATCCAGATCCTGCTAAAATTGGTGAACAAATGTGTCCAAGTTCTCTTTTCTTTGTAGGTCTTATAAAATGCTGAAGACCATTTGACATCTTTCATTTTTAGAAGCCGTTGCGTTTTATGGAAGTCATACAATCTGGTGTTATCCTTGAGTTTGATTTTTTTCAAATTTTCAGGAAGCCAAAAGAATTGATTGATGTCATCATATCCAATAATAGCACCATGGTCTCTGGTATTTTTAACCCATTTCCCATCTATTAGCTTATACTGCTGGTTTCTAACAAACCGGTATATTGGAGTGATCACCTCATCTAAGAAGTTAATTTCCTGCTTATCAGGATGATCCAAATAATCTAAAGAACACTTGAAAATGAAGCATACACACTCTGGCATGAATCTGATATTATTTGCTTCTCCCCAAATCAACAAATAAAGAGCCAAGTGCCTTACCATACTCTCTTCACTCAAGGTCGACATTTTAAGCTTCCATTTATAATCTGCTCCTATTATTGTGTCACCTTCAAAATCCTCCACTTTGAACCTCTTTTTCTTCATGATTTTTTTCTGGTAAGTCTCGAAGCTGGTCCACATTTTCAGTTTTTCCAACCCTACATCAAGTTCATAGTGAGATACGAGGTACCATTTCTTATAGTTGGAACTATCGCCTCCAACATAATCAGAATGCAAGGATAATAAAGCAGTTGAACAAGGCATTCTGCTTGATCTGGAATCTAACTGGCACATGAGAAAATCAAACATGTTATCTTTGTTCATTTGTTGGAAACCAAACACAGATGTCAATTCGTCAAAAATCAGTTCAATTCTACCAGTTTCAAAGGGGGCTCCATTCTGAAAGCACCATGATGGGTAATCTCCCTCTTCGAACATACTCTCAGAAGCAAACTGGGAGTCGTTGGTGATCGGATTTTGGTAATTCTGGAAAATCTGGTAATCACTGAAATGTTTATCATCCGGCACCTCAGGACTCTCTGTTCCTTCAACTGGGCTCGTACTAGAGGTATCCACAGAATCTTTGGATTCTTGACAGGATGGATCATGTTCTGAATTATCTCTCATTCTTTTACACTGTTGGAGTTTTTTAAACAGCTGCAAAAAACGCTTTTCACAAAACAAGGTGCAAAAAAATAGATTGCGAAAAATAAAACAATTGCCTTCGCCAAAGTCTAACTAAGATCTCCCCATTATTAGTGGGGTGTCAAACCAATAACACAGCAGTTACTCCGCCTTGCTCTGAAAGTCCATATCTGCTGCCCTATCTTTACCCACTGAGCTCAATATTTTTAACAACTATGTTTCTTTACTGATCAATAATAGTATGAGAAATACCTTGAATTATAAGTATCTACAAATATTTATGCCTATGTCCGAAAAGAGTGAAATTCACGAAATCAGATCATATCTTTAATACTACGTATAAAAGCCTCAAAAAATCACATTCACACTATCATCACTATAAAAGTATAGTGTGCATGTCCTTTCCTACTCTACTCAATTAAAATACTCAAATGAACAAATTAATATCCAAGCTAACTACTGGAAATTTTAAATTTAGCAAATAAAAACAGAAATCATTGCTGTTCCTGCAGACTTGGACGAGTTTAAGCTTTCATAAACGAGTCGGAGTTAGCACACATTACCTACAAGTTGCACCTGAAATTGAGAGTTTCTAAAAATCAGATCATGTAACACCTGGTTGTTACATATGATTTCTCGCCCAAAAAAGTCAGATGCAAATTTGGTAAAATGTGGAGAGCTTTAAAAGGTTTATTTAGGTGTAACTTTCTCAAGTCTTCTTTTTCACAAACACAAGATGTTAGAAGTCCAAATCGAACCAGGTAATCTCGACCCTTATATGGCTTTTGCCGATACGTTCTTCAACGAAATTGATCCAGCTTCCATTAAAGACAAGTTACCTCCTACTTTTCCCATGGACAGATTAGAAGAATACTGTAAGTTGACACCTAGTAGGATCCCAAATTTTAGGGAAGAAATAGCTAATCTGGTGAATAACGCCGGAATCAATGCTAGCCGGTTGTTTTTGGTGGTTATGAAGTTATTGGAATCGAGAATATCTGCCCCGGTTTTGACTGGGTCTCTTATCTTAGTAACAGAAATGACATATGACCAGAAAGCCGAAGTTCTAAGAAGATGGAGAGACTCTCCTTTGCCCGGGTTGAGGAAATTATACAAGTCTTTTGAAAGTTTGTCATGTGCCACCTATGCTTTTCTTGCTGGTGATTTACATAATATGGCTATTGGGTATCCTGGGAGAGAATCTAGAGAGGCTCTTTTCGATGGGCAAAAGTCTGATACTTTCAAATACACAATGATCGATCGAGTCAAGTCAAACGGGGCCGAATTGTATTTACCAAATATCGATGCCTTGATCATTGGAAGTGGATCAGGCTCTGGGGTGGTGGCCCATACTTTACAGAATGAAGGTCTTAATTGTTTGGTTTTGGAAAAGGGCACATACTTTCCTCCTGAAGCCTATGTGTTTGATGATTTCGAAGGGATCCTGAAGTTGTACGAGAACGGAGGCAAAGTGGTGACTCAGAACCAAGAGCTATTTGCTTTGGCAGGATCTACTTTTGGTGGAGGCTCCACTGTTAACTGGTCTGCATGTATTAAGACTCCATTCAAGGTTCGTAAAGAATGGTATGATGACTTTGGGGTTGAATTTGCTGCCGACCTGAGTTTTGATGAATGCTTGAATTATGTTTGGCAACAAATGGGGGTCAGTAACGCAGGAGTTGAACATAGTCACACAAATAAGGCTATTTTGGCAGGAGCCCAGAAATTGGGATATCATGCTGCTGTAGTGGAACAGAATAATGGTTCTCACGAAAGCCACAATTGCGGATTCTGTCATCTTGGATGCAAGTACGGTGTTAAACAAGGAAGCCAGGCTTGTTGGCTTCGAGATGCGGCTGAGAAGGGTTGCCAATTTTTGGATCAAGTAAGAGTCGAAAACATAATTCATAAAGGAGGAAAGGCCGTGGGGGTCAACTGTGTTGATAAAGTCACTGGATTCTCCTTTAAAATTACTGGCCCAAGAAGAATTATCGTTAGTGGTGGTTCATTTCACACTCCTATAGTGTTACAGAAATCTGGCTTTAAAAACAGACACATTGGAAAGAACCTTAAATTACACCCAGTAACCACCTTGGTTGCTTTCTATGATGAGGCTATTGACACCAACCCCCATGAACATCCTATCCTTACGACAGTGAGTAATCAAGTGGCTGATTTGGATGGAAAGGCCCATGGTGCTAGAGTGGAGTCTATGTTGCATGCACCCTTCATGGAAGCAACATTTATTCCATGGGATAGTGCCACCCTGTACAAAGTTGATTTACTCAGATACCAAAAGACTTCTTTAATACTTATCATTACCAGAGATAAGAGTAGTGGTACTGTATCTTATGATTCCAGGCAACCAGAAAGTCCTGTGGTTAATTATACTGTTAACAGTTTTGATGCAAATGCTTTATTAGAAGGGTTATTAGTGGCAGCTGATTTGATGTACATTAATGGAGCTTCTGAATTAGTTTCCCCACAAGCATGGACTCCCAGATTCAAAAGTAAGAAGCCCACACACCAAAGAAGTATAACTGACCCAGACTACGTTGAATGGAGAGCTAAAGTCAAGAAGATCGGATTTTCTCAGTATGGGCCAGTTTATGGATCTGCCCATCAAATGAGTTCTTGTAGAATGTCAGGTAAAGGTCCTAAATATGGAGCTATTGACTTGAAGGGAAGGCTTTTCGAGTGCAAAAATGTGTATGTTGCCGATGCCAGTGCCATGCCCACCGCCAGTGGTGCCAACCCCATGATAACTACCATGGCATTGGCTCGACACATTGCCTTAGACATTGTGGCCGATTTAAAATCGACCTCCAAACTTTGAGACCCACGTCCAAACTTTGATTCTAAAATATATATAGTTTATCAAAAGCTGTCTAAACTTCATTCTAAAGCATGTTTTAGTCGAAAACTTTACCACCCTTTGCCCACATCATGCTCAGTAAATCTCTACCTACACCTCATATTTCATGCTCCTGCAGCACACAAAGAACTTAAGCGTATTGGGAAGTTTCTCCTCGTCCTTAAAATGGCCAGCAAATCCAATGGGCCCTTTATCACACTCGGAGCAGATGAGCAACCTCTCAATGTCAAAACTGATATCGTCCACTTTGAAATCATTTGTCTCTTCTAGTGGCCTAGAAACACCTATATTATCAAAATCCCACATATCGTTGATTTTAAAGAACTGTAATTTTCCTGTCTTTGCAACATCCACCATATCTGGTGCATTTTCAACCTCTAGTATAGATTTTTTGAGTGTTTCTGTGTAGGGAATGATTTTTGTGTTACATTTGGGGAACGGACACCTGACTGACCCATATTCATCACCTATGTCTTCGAAATTCATTAGATTATTTTATTTACTCAAAATTCATTATAAATATTTATTTCACAATTTAGGTGCGTCAATATCTTCAATGGCTATGTTTGATAAATAAAGATACATAGACCCGAATTCTTTAGCATTACTGGACGAAGCACTTCCCTTCTCAATTCTCATGGCAATACCTTGGGAAATGACACATAATCGGGCCAATCCAAACACAAATCCCACCTGCCACTTGTTCAATGGATTATTAGACATATCATTATCGTCCCATTTGAATCCCAACTTGTCATAGTATAATTTTAGTTTCTCCTTGATTAAAACCGAGGATTCTGGGTTCTCTTTACCAATTGTTGTTTTCTGAGGACTGAAGAACATTCTGTTTAATTTGTTGGGGAGTTGAAATGGCTGCAAGAAATTAGCCAAATCAAATAATGGATGTCCAAAAGTACATAGTTCCCAGTCCAAAACTGCAATGACACGAGTCAAATCTTTATTAAACAAGAAATTGTCGATTTTGCAGTCCCCATGGATCAAGGTCTTCTTTGTGGGATCCTTGGGGGCATTTTTTAAAATAAACAGAGTGATCTTGTCGAAGTTGGGGATGGGTTTCACTACTTCTGATTGCTTATTGGAAACACCAGTCAATGTCTTCATCTGTCTGGAAAAGTAAGACCCTGAAGAGGATGACTTGAATTGAGGGAAGTGTTTGGTGGGTAAGGAATCAATCAATTTGTCGGCATCAAGTGAATGAATTGCTGTAATGGTGTCCATTATTGAATTCCATAATTCTTCCTTCTTTTGGGCCGTAAACCCTTCCAATTCTGGATTTTTGATCAGTGATCCTTCGATGAACTCCATCAAGTAGAACGCATACCCAATGACACTCTCGTCTTCACATAACAAGTACGTGTTTGGCACCGGAATCTTTTTTGGTGCTTCTTTGTTAAGTTCATTGATTCCACGAAGCAAAAAAAACTCTCTTTCTATAGCATGTGCTGATTTGCTGACAAGCTTGTCGTTAGGGAATGGTTTTCGTCTAAGAACAGACAATTTGTCATCGCCATCGATTATTAAATAAGTGGGATTTGATTGTCCAAATACAAACTGCTTGATTGACAAAGGTGCTTTCCATTTCGGAGTTTCTACGCCTAAGGTAACCAATTCGTTGGCGAACGACGCTGAAGTCAAAAATGCCGACAAGGAGTGGGTGTCGAACTTGTTTCTGACGTCTGTGACAGTACTAGCTATGTCGTTATTCATGAGTGTAGTAGTGAGTGGGAGAATTCCCCACGATATCTCGCTTAGTCCTCGGAGAAACATGTGTCAATATAGAGAATATCACGTGACGAAATATAAGACAGAATACTAGAAATCATAATTCATTAGACATTCAAAGAGTAGTAATTATAGATGCCCCTCTCGCAATACAACCCGGGCCAGATAGACTCGGTGTTCAAGTGGTTTAAGTATTCCTTGTGCTTGCAGTACTCTATGTTTTCAAAGCCAATAGAGCAGTTGATCTTTTTACCCACGTACTTCAAAAACTGGGGCTTTTCCACCTTGGTCATCTTCTTTTCTCCCGTACTCAAATCGTAATATGTCAAGTTTAAATCCACAAGCTTCCCGTACTGCAAAATCTGCATGTACTGAATGGAGTTGTTCTCGAGTTTGTAAATCCATGCTCTTCTCCCGTTATTGTCATGATACTTCCAGATCAAGAGCTCGTTATCACTTGACCAAGTCTTTAAGAACTGACCATTGTTTGGGGTCAAGTCTTGTAATACTTTGGAATCGAATTCAATCGACATCAAATTGCTGGTTTGAATAATAGAAATAATTTGAGATTTGTTTAATTTGCAGCCAGTCACGTCAATATTGAGTAAATTGGAATTATGCACAAATGACAAAATACCATCGAAATCAACGGAGGAATATCCAATGGACAATGTCACCAAGTTCTTAAACTTATAATTAATCAAGTTCAAAATTCTTTCGGTTAATGGCATCCCTTTAAGATTAAGGTACTGTAAGTTTGAAGCATTTAAATGGTTCAAGGTGAAAAACAAGTAATTTGAGTCTAATGGACTAACAACGTTGGAATCAATAGATAAGTTTAACCATTGGAGTTGATGATTATTGACAGCTGGATGGTTTACCAAGAAGTTTATCAAATCTCTAGTAGTTAATTTGGAGCACCGAGATAATGACAAATGCGTAATGTTACAAGTCTTAGGTAAGTACTCCAATAACACAGTTGAAGTAATTGATGTATGACACAAATCCAACCTTCTTAAGCTGATCAAATTTGGAAGAATTTTCTTGAGGATATCAATCGATAAGTTTGAGCAATCATGAAGAGATAACTTGAACAACCTTCTTAAAGGCTTTTCTATTTGCAATTCGTTGAAAGCATTGAAAAATTGACTAGATGAGGCCCCACAAAAATCTAAACTCTGTAAGTGGGTTGAATTGTTGAATAAATGGAACAAAACATCACCGTTCAAGTCATCTTGAATACTTTCACTGGCCAAAAACTCAATCAAATTTGGAGTCTTTTGCAAACAGTTTAAGATGGTGTTGGAAGTGACCATTTGAATTTCTTGGTTCATTTTACCAGTTCTACCCAAACCAATAGACGTGAAGGTTTCAAAGTCAATAAACTGGACGAAATTTCCCAAGTTAACATCATTATTCAAATTGATCAAAAACTTGTGGAATGCATGAGGTCTGTTGAAGTTTGCAAATTTGTAAAGGTACTTCAAACTAAGTAAATTGAATGTATTGGAAATGAGTCGTATGTTGGTGAATTTATCAAGCAATTTATTGATGGAGTCAAATTCAGAAGTGTCATAGTAGACAAGTTCGATGATGTACATCAAAATCTCTAAAGGCAAATCATGTATGCTGTTAAATTGGCTAGAATTAACATTGGCAGCTAGGCCTTGGGATGGTAATTTATAGTTGTATGACTCGATTGAAGTGATGGGAGACAACAATATAGGACTCTCGATGCTATTGCTTATGGTAAGATCATTACCTTCCTCCTCCTGATACGAGTCAGCTGACTGTTGAGGCAGGAGTAACACATTATCTATATTCTGAGTAAAGTCATTTCCATGTGGGGAAGTAGATTTATCTTCTTTAGTGACGGAGGAGATGAATCTTTTGAACATTAAAGTACACTTTATCGGCAGTTGGGGTCTTTATGAAAAGCAAAAGCACAAACCACAACAAAGTGTGGTGAAAGACCTAAAGTAAGTGTTTAGTTGGAGTGATGCAAATTTGATGGTGCTAGTAAGAGGCACCAGAGAACCGACACAAAAGCTTTGGTTGCTTACAGACGGGTTTTGAAAAGAGGCTGGATATATAACAACCTTTTGA
Source organism: Yamadazyma trypodendri (assembly GCA_030572515.1). NCBI lineage: Eukaryota > Fungi > Ascomycota > Pichiomycetes > Serinales > Debaryomycetaceae > Yamadazyma > Yamadazyma trypodendri. Next base: position 134,539 of record JAJMAI010000014.1, on the reverse strand, counting down.
AATATCAGTTAAAAGCTGCGATGAGGATAGATGATTCAAAAAAAACACCGGGATTTACGCAGGTATTTATAAGTGATGCATAAATTACTCGGACAAAACTTCCGCACAAAAGCGGTGGTATTTTTGCGCGGCGGTAGTGGAGGGGGCCGTAGTCTCCTCATTTTGAGTTTCATAAATGCCACCACACTTCAATGAAAAATTCTCTATACTTGTTAGTATGGATGGAAATGTACAGTTGGAGCTTGAAGTATTCCCAAATAGAAAAAAGCTTGGTGTATGGGTCCCGGAGCCTTTTTATTCTAATATTTAACCACTCGCCGAATCTCGGACCCAGTTTCGATTTTGGTTTTTTTTGCAATCGGTGTGAATGGCTCTGGTAAAAATGCCACTTATGTTTTATACCTTATTGGTTGGAAAGTGTTTTTTTTTCAGGGACAATAAAAAGTGTTATGCACCCTTTGACGATTTCATCAGATAGGAACAAGAGTGGTGATTGGATAGTGATACGTGATAGCTGGGTTTGACTTTGAGTCATCGGATCGCCGGTGAGATGTTCTCTTGATTCTCCTGCATGTTTTTTTTTGTTGTTGATCTGGGATTGGTCTGGTGTTAAGGTTGTGTAATATGGAGACAGATTTAGCATTGTGTGATATGGGAATCCGGTGTTAGGTGTTATGGTGTATATTGCCGATATAGAGTTCAGTATAAACTTTTGACAGATGGTGCTGAACGCAATATTATCCCACACACGACCACCCAAATAAAACTCGCATCTTCTCCATAAAGCTCATAAACCTCAAGACCATGTCACGTTACAATTCCACCCCTACCCCACCTCCACAAATGAGTGAAGACGACGCTTCAGAATTCGAAAGACTCGAATCCACTTTGCCAAGTGCTTTCAAGCGGTCTTCCTCTTCTTTAGTTGATTTACTTCAAGCAAATGAAACAGGATTACCCTCTTCTCGGGTTCCTAGAGAACAATTAAAAAAACAATTGTACACCAACCTTTCCACCAGTGAAAACGGCAGGGAATCCTCACCCATCCCCTTGCCCAAGCCAACATTCGACAAAGACATTTTCAAGCCGGCCATGAATTCAGAACAATCGGCCACTGGTGTTATTTGGACGACAAATGCTGCTACTGAGTATGGATTTGGACAATCGGAGGAAGAGGACAGGAATTGGGCCAATTTGGGACAGGGGGCTCCAGAACACGGTGATACTATCCCAGGATCATTTAAGAGACCCACATCTATCCCTGTTCCTGATATTACAAGAGAATACGCTTCCACTGCTGGAATTAAGCCTTTGCGAGAAGCAGTGGCTCATTATTATAATGAGACATACAGAACAACAAAACTGTCTAAATACACCTGGAAAAACGTGTGTATAGTTCCTGGTGGGAGAGCCGGACTTACGAGAATCGCTTCTATCATCAAGGATTGCTACTTATCGTTTTTCTTGCCTGATTATACTGCTTATGCTGAGATGTTATCATTGTTTAAGAATTTCAGTCCCATTCCTGTACCCTTGAACGAACATGACAATTATACGTTTCATTTGAACCTCGTGAAGAACGAGTTGAATAGAGGGGTTAGTGCCTTGTTGACATCGAATCCAAGAAATCCTACTGGGAAATGTTTAACCAAACTTCAATTACACCAATTACACAAATTGTGTAGAGAGAAGTGTTTATTGATTATGGATGAGTTTTATTCCCATTACTACTATGATGACGGGTGCACAGGATCATCAATCAGTTCAGCAGAGTTTGTTGATGATGTTAATAAGGACCCTGTATTGATACTTAACGGTTTGACCAAATCGTTCAGATTGCCTGGGTGGAGAGTATGTTGGATTTTGGGCCCAGAGGAGTATATCAATAATCTCAGTTCTGCTGGTTCGTACCTTGATGGAGGGTCAAATAGTCCATTGCAGTATGCAGCCATTGACTTTTTGGAACCTTTGAAAGTTCGGAAAGAAATGCAGGCATTGCAGTTACATTTCAAGATGAAGAGAGATTATGTTATAGGAAGATTGACCAAAATGGGATTTGATATCAACGAGGCCAACACTCCAAATTCCACCTTTTATTTGTGGTTGAACTTGTCCCATCTCCCCCATAAATTATCGAATTGTTTAGGCTTCTTCCATGAGTGTTTGCACGAGAAGGTAATCGTGGTTCCTGGATTTTTCTTTCTAATTAACCCCCAGAACTTATCCCATTTGGAAGATGTGATTTGGTACAATTTCGTGAGAATCAGTTATGGACCTGAATTGGTGCAATTGGAGAAGGGAATGGACGGAATTGAAAGAATATTAAAGAGGTTTAACGGTTTGCCATATTAGTACAGGAGAAAAATTACTGCAAAATTTATATGTCTGTAACTGTTATTATATTTCCTTGCCGTTTGACTAATGTTATAGACGAAGTTAGAAACCCTAACAACACAGAGTCAATAGCATACAGTGTTACCCAAATCAGTTGAACACATACCCAAAAAATAAATAGATGTACTTACCTGACCATGCCCCACATTTTCTCACTTTAATTTTCTTCTTAATTTTACACCACGATGCTCCCAGGGTTTTTGGCGAGGTTGTTCTCCGTCAACTTTCAAGTGACACTCTCGTTGCCCACAGTGTTCATAACGTTCGTGGTTCTGGCGTTGTCGGTTTTTTTCTTCATAAGGTACAAGTATTTGATGAAGTATAGCAATGACCCCAATTTACAAGCCAAAAGCAGTGACGTTAAAAAGGAAGAGATTGTGGATTCCATAAATAAAAAGAAACGGAAAAATCTCAATGGTAACACCAACTACTTGGATGAGTTTTTGAGTGCCATCAAGATCTTTGGTTATTTGGAGCGACCTGTATTTCATGAATTGACCAAGAACATGACCACGCAACGGTTAAGTTGGGATGAGATTTTATATCTCGATGAGAAATTAGGGTTTCTGATTGTGGTGGACGGGTCGGTACAGATCTTTATGAAGGTCAATGATAACTATAATCCCAATATGACCCATATAAAGGACTTGACTTACGAAATGGGTGAAACCTTGGTTATTGGCAACCAGAAATATCAGTTATTGAATGAGATCAAAAGTGGGGTTCCATTATCATCATTGAATAGCACCTTGGACTTATTCAGCCCCGAGGCTTTGGACACCTCTTCAGAAATTGCCGGGTCCCACCCCAGTGCCATTGATGAGTCTCCAGATCCCGCCAATGGTTCTTCAACCTCCTCTTTGGACCTTTCTAACCATCAGATTCCACACACTCACTTGAGTGAAGGTATGGAATTTGGCCCTCAATATCCCGAGATTATTGCAAGACCCAAATTCCTGAAAAAAAATAGACGTGGTGCAACTATAGCTATTATACCAGCTTCTGCATTCCAGAGAATTCAATTCAAGTATCCAAAAGCCACGGCTCATATAGTGACAATGGTGAGAAATCGACTTTTCAAAGTTACTATGAATACCATCCACAATTACTTGGGGTTATCGGATGAGATTATCGATAGTGAAGTCAAGTTGAACTCTTTTGTGGAGTCCTCCTTACCCGACTATCTAAAAGACTCTTTACTTGAAAGATATCGAGAAAAGGTAACTGGTGAAAAAAGACACTCAGAGGAGGAATTTGTCCGAGTGGATTCGGAATCAAAGAAGGAAATGAAATCCAGAAGTGGGGCTGCTTATGATTTACGGTCTATCCATCATAAATCGAGCTCAAGATTAGTGTCATTGAGTTCTATTCAAAAACCCAGTCACCCAGGTGATTTATTTTCATCGGTTCCAATTTCAAGAAGATCTTTCTTTAATTTAGACAGCACTTTCAAAGATCCTTCTGTGAAACTGTCTACAGAGACAATATTCTCCAATGAGATCGAAGAAACGGAAGATACCTCAACTAGAATTGCCATTATCGAGAACATATTCAAATTAGTGGGGCTCACAGAGGATTTACCTTTGTTACAAAAGTCCGATTATCCCAGTACCAGTCGCATGGGTTCTATCTCGTCTTCTCCTTCTATGGTGGGATTGACAAAGCTAGCCAATAATAACGCCGACATGCCGTTTGTCACTAGCCCCATCAATAGAAATAAGCTATATGAGAGTTATACTAGCAGAAATAGGTACGATTCCTTTTCTAGTGTCAGTTCCAGTTATAGCAGACCTGATAGTCCCAAATTATACAATACAATCAACCAAACCCAGTTACAAAATTACAACAGCATTTTCAGTAACAAGGGCTCAGATAGTGAGAATGGTTCAGGCATTTTAGAACAACAACGGCTCAAGTCCAATTCGGTGAGCCAGATTAATACTTTTGATTTCAATTCTGTGAAGGACGATTTTGCAAAGAGCTTGGCCATCCAATACTATGAACCCGGCAAGGTTGTCATAGAGCAAGGGGCCTTTGACTCTGGCCTTTATTATGTGATTGACGGGTCTTTGGATGTACAGTATACTACGGGAGGGCAGGATGGGGCCACAGTAACGAGAAATAGAGGCAAGATTCCTCAGGGGGGAATAGCAGGATATCTTTCAATTGTTTTGGGGATAAAGTCATTATGTACAGTCAAGGCCTCTAAATCCAAGGGTGTTTTATTAGCATACGTCTCGAAAGATAAATGGAACAAGCTTTCTGATAAATATTATCAGATCCAATTGCCTTTGGCTATCAGATATAAGAATCTATTGTCAAAACAAATTTTGACAATTGATTTTGCTTTGGAATGGTGCCATATACCTGCGGGAGAAGTATTAGCCGCAGAAGGGGACCAAGCGAACGGATTCCACATCATTTTGAGTGGAAGGTTTAGAGTGGTCCAAAGTAAAGGAGAAAAAAAGAGTGCCTTGAATGATACTGCCAAAGTGGGTGATGATTTCGAAGTGTTGGGCGAGTATGGACACGGGGAGTCAATTGGTGAAGTTGAAGTGTTGACTGCGTCCAGAAGAGTTACATCCTTGATCGCTATAAGAGACTCGGAAACAGCCAGAATCCCCAGAACATTGATAGAATTATTATCGTCTCAAAATCCATCGATTATGGTGAAAGTGTCGAGAATTGTTGCAAAAAAAGTGGCATCTGCTCACAATGATTTGAGGCTAATGCTGAGCATGAAGAGTACCATAACCGTTCCCCAGACGAATAATTCATCTCCCTTTCAGTCACCTGTTTCTCATGTGTCTGGTAATTATAAGACATTGACAATACTTCCAACCGTCAACGGTTTGCCAGTCAGGGAGTTCGCTGTCAAACTAATTGAATCGATGAAGATCATTGGCAGAAATGTGATTGCTTTGGACCAAACATCAATTTTGAATCATTTAGGCAGGCATGCGTTCGATGATAGTATAGCTCAGTTGAAGTTATCTGGTTTTTTTGCATCTTTGGAAGAACAATACGAAACAGTGATTTATATCTGTGATAGTACCTTGAGATCCAGTTGGACATCCACTTGTATCAGTCAGGGTGATTGTATTTTATTATTGGCCAATGCTGAAGACTATGAAATTGCAGAAGGAGTGGGGGAATTTGAAAAGTTATTAATTAAGTACAGCACCACTGCCCGAACCGATTTGTGTTTGATACATCCAGAGAAAAATGTGCCTTTTAAGTCGACATCGATTTGGTTGAGAAACAGGTCTTGGGTACAGGGACACCATCATATTCAAATGGTCATCAACTCACCTATTTCATCAGGCAATTTAAAGAAGAAATCTGTGTTTGAAGACATAGCTGCAAAAATCACCGAGCGCACAAACCCACAATTCAGAGAAAGGTTTGCCAAGTTAAGAGATCGGATAGCGCATGGTGGTAGACACGGTGAAGGCCAAGCCGCCGAGACATCGGTGGAGCCTTACAAGAACGATTTTTTAAGATTAGCCCGATTGTTGACCAACCAAGCTATTGGATTGGTTTTGGGCGGAGGTGGAGCCAGAGGTATTTCACACCTAGGGATTGTCACGGCTTTGGAAAGGCACGGAATACCTGTGGACATAATTGGTGGTACTTCTATTGGGTCGTTTGTGGGTGGGTTATATGCCATCGATTACAGTTCCGTATTGATTTACGGAAAGCTCAAAAAGTTCTCCAAGAGAATTTCTTCATATTGGTTGTCTCTTTTTGACTTGACATTACCTGTGACATCATATTTGTCGGGGTACGAGTTCAATAGAGGAATTTGGAAGGTGATGGGATTTTCCGAATTGGAAGATAGTTGGGTCAAATTCTTTTGCAATTCCACAAACATCACCAACTCCACCATGGATATACATGAGTATGGATACTCATGGAAATTTATAAGAGCGTCCATGTCACTTGCTGGGTTGTTACCTCCAATGCTCCATAATGGATGTATGCTCCTCGATGGGGGATACCTTGATAATTTACCAGTGTTGGAAATGAAAGGCAGAGGGGTCAAATACATCATTGCTGTAGATGTAGGATCAGTGGATGATAGAACCCCTATGAATTATGGAGACACGTTATCAGGACTTTGGGTGGTGTTTAATAGATGGAATCCTTTCTCAAAGCATCCCAATGTGCCAAATATGATGGATATTCAGTCGCGGCTAGCATATGTTGCAAGTGTTAATGCCCTTGAAATTGCCAAGAGAACACCAGGAGTGTTCTATCTTCGACCCCCAATAGAGAACTACGGAACTTTGGACTTTGGTAAATTTGAGGAGATTTATAGAATTGGTTTGGAGTATGGAGAGCGCATTATTACCGAATGGGAAAAAGATGGTACTCTTGCTGAACTATCTGAAAAAGTAAATCGATCATCTGCTTCGCGAGATAGACGACCAGAGTTCCTTAGAAGGAACTCTATATAATTGTTGTATAATGGTTGCAAATAACGTGCACCAACCAATACACACCAAAAAAGTGCGAGTTGATGAGACATGAAAAATTATTCAAACGTTCGATATCTTCAAGCAGAACTATAGCGTCATGGAAGAAACTGATAGAAGTGTATCTCGTTTGTGGAGGAGTTTCAAAACTGTCAAGGAAATGGTTAGGGACAGGGTATGTATCATGCAATAGCCATATTAGATGAATGTCGTGTGCTGTAACTTGTCAAATCATTGGATGGTAAATGTTTGCAAACACATACTAATCATCAATTTTAGGGTTACAATATAACGCAAAGCGAAATCGACATGAGTTTGGATGAATTCAAGGCCAAAATATGTGATAGCATGAACTCTCCACAAAGAAAGTTGATGTGTTTTCAAGCCAATCCAACAGCTGAATCATTAGAGAAATTCCCTGAATTAGGTACTTTGTGGGTGGAATTCTGTGACGAAGAATCAGTGGGGATCAAGACCATGAGGAATTTCTGTATCCATATCAGTGAAAAGAGTTTTTCCACCGGTATTTTTATTTATCAAGCTTCCATAACTCCCAGTGCCAATAAATTAATCCCTACTGTAGCACCGGCCAGCATCGAGACATTCCAAGAAAATGATTTGATTGTCAATATCACCCATCATGAATTGGTTCCCAAACATATCAAGTTGTCCAAGGGAGAAAAGAAACAATTGTTGGAAAGATATAGATTAAAAGAATCTCAACTTCCAAGAATCCAGAGAGAAGACCCAATTGCGAGATATTTAGGGTTAAAGAGAGGTGAAGTGGTGAAGATCATCAGACGGTCTGAAACTTCTGGTCGGTATGCATCTTACAGAATCTGTTTGTAAGCCAGGGTTCTATTAATCTTGCAGACTTGTAAGCTATTTCCAATGGACAATCTTGCAGCAAAGTCGACTAAAAAAATACTATTCATAAATAGATTTGTAATATAGGTTTAATGTTCAATTTTGGCACATAAAACACTATCTTGTACGCCAGTCCACCACGTCACCTGGGTCAAGTTTACATGCTCTAATGGACTTACTTGTACTCCTTTAGTTCCCAAAAATACCGGGCCAATAGTGATAACCAAGCTATCCACTAACCCATTAATTAACAACTCATTGATGATTTTGGCCCCTCCTTCAATCATGACTGATTCCATGCCTAGGTCATACAACTGGTCTAGTATTAACCCCCAATTCTCATGTCGTTTCGACAACAATGGCAACTTGACACACCTGCCACCCTGACTAGTCAAAACATCTAAATCTTCAGGCAATATATCGTATGTTTCATCCACCAAGATTACGGGTGCAAGACCGTCTCCTTCATCACAAACCGCTCGTAGCTGCGATTTGCTATAATGCCATTCACCCTTGGGGTCCAAAACCACCGGCACAGGGCTTTTACCCCCTTCGAACCGGCAGTTCAATTTGGGGTCATCGGCTAGCACCGTTCCCACCCCCACCATTATGGCGTCGTGTTTGGACCTGAGGTAGTGAGTCATGGTCTTTGTTTCCAAGTGCGATATCTTCGTCTGGACTCCTGGTTCAGAGGCAATTCTGCTGTCAAGGGACTGGGCGTAGGTGAGGGTGACGAAGGTGCGGTGAAGGGGTGTTGGTAGGTACGGATGTAGGACGGGAATTAATGATTGTGGTAACGGGAGCATGGAAATTGAGGTGAATGTTAATTATTTAATGTTTTCTGAGATTATTGAGGTCAAATATGTTGGTGGGAATTGTGGATTTTTTGGTGCCAGGACAAAACTGTGGGGTAGAAAGGTGTTGTGGTCGTCAAAGGTGTGACAAGAGGGTCTTGTATCACACATCACCCTTTGTATCTCGTGGGCCGGGAGTGGTCGATTTTTTTCGTATCTGTTTTGACTTCCTCTTTCCGTTCATGTTGCTCCTTCATTTTCTGTTCGTGTTCCCGCACCAACTCTTCCTCCGGCAACATACTCCGTCTAATGGCATCGCTCTGCATCTCCTCCAACTCTATGAGCTGCTGCCGGTCTCGCACATACCGATTGTATTCCCGAACTTTCCAAGCTTCGTACTCTTGTTCTGGATCTAGTCCGTCTGTATCATCAATGCCATTGAACTGCTCCTCCACCTGTGATTTCAGACTCGCTTCGCTGGCCACCTCTAAATTGTGCAACACTTTATGTTCTTGTGCAATATCCCCGGGTACTGTCCGATGGGCCTCGGTCGGCATCTTTCTTTTGATGTACACTGGTTTTGCAATAAATTGGGGTTCTTCTTCAGAGGCTGATCCCTCGCTGTCCGTGTACTCACTACTATCACTCATCTATGGTTAGTACCCCGCCATTAGTGTTTATAAACAGAAAAAATTCACATCTCACATTCATTTACAAAAGCGCGTCCATAGACGAAAAATCGAAAAATACTTCACATTTCAAACACTTTCTTTTCAATATTGATCTTAATTGTAAGAATTCAAGCTACTTGGTTGCTAGTTCGTTAGAAGTGCTCCACCATGTCTTTTAAATTCCCCTTACCTACTCCAGAAACACCTTTTGGTGTCAAATTATTTCCTTTATTTGATTGCTTAATCAGCACTATCACCAAGGGTAAACTTGTTCCCTCGCAATTTGAATGGGCTCCGGGCCAGATTCCTCTTTCCACCTTGGAACCGGTTTTGGCAGCTATTGCTACTTATTACGTGGTGATTTTTGGAGGTGATTACACTTTCAAAAAACTCAAGATCAAGCCATTTGTGCTCAATGGTCCTTTCCAAGTTCACAATGTTATTTTGACAACCTCTTCGCTTACATTGTTGGTGTTGATGGTGGAACAGATTTTCCCCATGATTTATTACCACGGAATCTATTACGCTATCTGTAATACCCGTGCTTGGACTCAAGAATTAGAAGTGTTGTATTATTTCAACTACATTTTCAAGTTTGTCGAATTCGTGGATACCTTATTTTTGGTTATTAAACAAAAAAGATTGACATTTTTGCACACATATCACCATGGTGCTACTGCCTTGTTATGTTACACTCAGTTAATGGGTAAAACATCCATTTCTTGGGTTCCAATCACCCTCAACTTATGGGTCCATGTGGTTATGTACTTTTACTACTTTTTAGCTGCTAGAGGTATTAGAGTTTGGTGGAAAGAATGGGTTACCAGATTCCAAATTCTTCAGTTCGTCTTGGATTTGGGTTTCGTGTACTTTGCCACTTATAATAAGATTGTTGACGAGTTTTTGGGTGGTACTTTACCATATTGTGGAACTTGTGCTGGTAGTATGAGTGCTGCTTATGCTGGATGTGGAATTTTATCTTCATACTTGGTATTGTTTATTTCTTTCTACATCGAAGTGTACAAGAAGAAAGCCACCACCAGATCCAATAGAGTCAAGTCTGTTAGTGGTGGTGTTGCTGCCCAAGTTAATGAATTTGTCCACACTTCTGGTAGAAAAATCACTCCTTCCCCAGCGCCAGAAACCCAAACTCGTTCTAGAAAGGCTTAGATAAGACTTTCTGTCTGTATAACTTATTATGACTATATTATTCAGTAGTGAATATTGACTATTTATTGGTATATCATTGACTTATTCAACATCTGTTATGGTGGGAATACTTTCCACGGCCCCCTTTTTCTGTATCACCAATCCACTTGCTCTGGTTGCAAATTTTATGGCATCAGAAATAGAGTGGTTATTGGCAAGTTTCAGAACCACTCCTCCAAAAAAAGTATCACCAGCTCCAGTAGTATCTACCACCGAATCCACCTTGATCGACGGTTCAAAAGTGCTCTTGTGTGACTTCCCGGAATAAACACAACCGTGGCTTCCCATAGTAATAATAATCAAGTTAATATTGTCTTGGTTAATGAGCTTCGTTAACTTTGTTGCCAAATTACCAAATCCTCTCTGCTTATCTTGTTTGATATCTTTTTTGAACAGAACAATCTCTTCCGAGCTCATCAAACTTCTAGCCACCTCCAAAGCCTCACCCTCATTAACGATCAAAAAATCGATTTTGGACAATATTTCACTAGTTATAAGCTCTGGCTTGAACGGACTAGGATTATATGCAATATTCAATGCGGGCCGGTTTTCCTTTACCCAAGTGATGGTACTGAGGGTGTCTGGGTACTCGTTCTGTAACACGACAAACCCAACATCATTTTGGTCAAAATAAGACGCATAATCCTCAGGTGTTGGTGTAAGTTTTCCATTGGCACCGGCCGTTATAAGAATTCTATTCTCACCCGACTGTTCTTCCACAATGATCACAGCCACGCCCGATGAAACACCTTCAATAGTTTTTATATACGAAACATCCACCCCTGCATCGACCAAGGCATGTTTGAGTTCGTTTCCGAACGGATCGTCTCCAACATTACCAATCATTTGAACTTTGACCTTGGAACCTTTTGGCGTCAATCTTGCCACAGCAATGGCTTCATTTAGTCCCTTACCACCCAAATGATTCTCGAATGCATCGGCCTGAGCTGTCTCTCCGCCCTCCGGCACCCTGTTTGTGTAAGTTACAAGGTCATAGTTCAAAGACCCCACTATAGTGACGGTTTTCATGAGTGGAGAAAAAAGAGATTCGCAGATAAAAATTAATATTATAGTAATTCTATTCGATAACCTGCACCTATGGCTACTAGGCCTTTGGCAACAATCCTGCTTTCTTCAACTTCAACTTTTCTGAATAAGTGAGAGGCTTGGAAGGAGCAGGCGAAGGACTTGGGGGAGCGGGCGAGGATGCAGCAGGAGATGCAGGAGATGGACTGGCAACAGTTCTTCTGAATCCAGGGTTTTTAGCAGCAGCTTCTGCTTCCATATCGGCTCTTCTCTTGGCCATGGCCGCATCCTTTTCTCTTTGGACTTTAAGTTCCTCTTTCAATTTGACCAATTCTTGTTCTTTTTGTAATTTAACATTTTGTGCATCAAATTCTTGTCTTTCTCTAGCCTTGAAGAGTTTCAATTCTTCAATACGTTGATGTTTAACTTCTTCCAAACGCTGTTTCTTAGCTTCAGCCAATTTCTTGGCAGCAGCATTTCTGGCAGCTTCAAGAGCTTCCTGTTGTCTGGCATCGATCTTGGACTTGAATTGGTTATACTCGGGCAAAATCCGTTGTAATCTGGACTTCAATTGTAATGCCTTTTCGTGTTCTGCTTTGGTCTTGGAGAGTTTAGCGGCTTTAAGCTCTTGGTACTCTTTCAAATCTTTATCCTTTTGAGAATTGGCTTCTTTTTCCAAGTATTGCAATTCGTAACGTCTAAAAGCTCTTTCGGTGTGATCTGCTTTTTTAAACGTCACCTTCAATTTATCTTCCAAATCCTTTTGGTCCTTAGTTAATTGTTCGATTTGCATGAAACGTAATTTTTCGGTATCCAAATTATCCAAGTCATTCATATCAATCTTGATAATACCCTTGGCATTGATTTCTTCGGCCATCTTTCTCTTTTCATTAAGAAGAATTGCTTTCTTTTCTTTCTCTAATTTTTCTGCATTCTTTCTTTCCTGATCAGCTGCCAATCTTTCTTGTTCAGCCTTTTGATCAGCAATTAATTTCTCTTGTTTCTTCTTAGCCAATTCTTCGTCTTGTCCACGTTTCAACTTTTCTTGTATACGCTTACGTTCTTCCAAGATATTGGTACGGTTGGCAATTTCCTTTTGTTCTTCAATCAAGTGCTCAACAGCGTTCTTCAAACTCAATTCACGAGATCTTTCCACCTTGGCTTCATATTCGGAATCAATCATCTTGATTGACGTGGATAATGTAAAAGCCAACTTACTCAATTGGGTTCTGATCAATTCAGCGGGCGATACTTGTAATTTATGAGTCAAAGTATCATTTAAAGATTCTTCAAATGGATCAGATTTGAATGAAACAACATTGGATTCATGATCAATAGTTAAAGATAAGTGTCCATCTTTAACGGCATTAACAATTAAACCTTCAACTTCTAAAGAGCTCAATTTGAATTCAGTATTTTCAAATACTCCCAAGGAGATCAAGTAATCCAACTTGACACTGTCATAAACTTGACTGACTTGTTGGTATAATTTAATCAAGATAACTTCAGTCAAAGTTGGAATATAATGCTTAAAGTCCTTATCATTTTCAATGATATTAAACACTTCAGACACCTTTTCTTTGATGGTCAAGGGGTGGAACTCGCCTTCTTCTAAAACCTTGAATAAGTTTCTAATAACAGGATCAACAAAAGCCAAGATGTTTCTATTCACAATGGATTTGACTAAACTGTCTCTGGTGGGAACTTGAGTCAAGTTCAATAAAGAAGACAACTTGGTGTTTTTTGATTTTTGATCATCGACAATGGTTTCATTACTGTTCAATGATTTTTGTGGAATAGATAATGTGGATAACACTAATATTGAAGCATAATGGTTCAACTCTTCATCTGAAGCATTTGGCGACTGAGAATATAAATTAAAAAACTTGTTCCAAGCAGCAGCATGGAATAATGAGTTGTCAGAAACTGAAAAGATTCTGGCCAAGTTTTCGTAGTAATTAGCCATCATGACAGGTTTTGGAGATTTTTTAGAAGTAGTAATTAAACTGTGAACATCATCAACCGATCTGAAAGATTCTTGCCATAACTCCAATTTCACCGAAATGTTCAATTGAGAGAATCTTTGGTCCAAATAACGTTGAACCGTCTCGTTATCTGACAAATCAATAGCATTGGTGTTAGAAGTCTTCAAGTTGGTGGTAACAGTTTGTATATGACTTCTCAATAATTCACATAATCTTCTGAATTCAGATTTCCTGTTGAATTTAAGACAAAATTGGAAAGCTTGGTTCACCACAGAAGCATAAGTCACTTCTAATTTGGAGTTGTTTCTCAAGATATCCAATACAGCTCTAAAAGCTTCCCATAAGAATCTCAACCAAGGAGTAACCAATTCTCTTTCGGTACGATCAGCAGAGTCAGTATTTGACACAGATGACAAAAGAATACTTTCTGGACTTTGCGCAGTTTCCAAATCATCATCTTCTTGATCAATTTTGATATCAGCTTTAGCTTGGGCTTCATCCAATTTCTTTTCTGCCAACAGAACAAACTTGCTACAAATGACTTGCACGGATTCCAAACCGTTTTCATTCAACTGAACGTTCTTTTTGTATTGATGTAATGCGTCCTTAGCCAATTTTCCCTTTCTTAAATCAACGGCTAATTCGATCAATAATGAGGCAATAGGTTCCAAATCTTCCACCTGTAAATAACGGATTCTTTTGGAGGTGATGAGCTCGTACAAAGTCTCTAATGCGGCATTACTTTGGCCAACAGCAATCAAGTCTTCTGCACGCTTTAACACGTTCTCCGGACGGAAATTATGGTTCTTATGAGGAGGAGGAGGCATGTTTAAATCAGGTTTTTGAGTGTTTGAAAAATTTTCTCGTTTCTTAAAAATGAATTTTCGTGCCCTGGAAAAAATCATGCTAGATGTATCTAGATACTACAGGGTTTAATTATTTTGGTGTAAAAAGTGAAAAATAGGTATATCGTATGCCTGAAAAAGTGCACGACCAAGTCTTTAAACTAATGGGGTCGAGTTCGGAGCTGGAGGTGCTGCTGACGGATACAATTGAACCATCCAAACAGAAAAGCAACATTATATTGCACACGAGCCAATGGATGGTGAAAATTGTTGGGATGGGGATTGTGGTGATTCTAAGTATAGTAGAGGCAATAGTAGTGGCGATACTACGGAGTCTAATGGTATTTTTAGCTCCAAAAAATAATAATTAGTGTACAAAGTCAATCTAAGGTTAAAACGGTGGGAACTTCTGTTCCATCTCTGGTACTGATTTTGCCAAACTCTGTTTATCGATTAAGATCAAGCTTAACTTTGGATCGATCCCGTAGTCGGTAAACACTCTTCTGGAATCGGTTTCTTGCTGCTTGTTGGTATAATTGTAATACCCTTTGTATAAAGAATTGGCTTCCAAGACTATGTCTTCATAGTGGAAATAATCCATTTCTACATGATCAGTGGCCTTCTTTTTCTTCAGTTTTTTGGTTTCTTCTTCCACTTGTGCCGAAACTAATTCATACACTTTCGACACCACTAAAAAGTAATCAAATTCGTATTTTTCATGGGCATCTTCTGCTTTCTCCATTTCTTCGAGTAACATCTTATACATGGGAGGAACCACTTCCACTGGCATATTTATAAGTCTTTCACTGACGATGAGCCCCACCTTCAGCTGTTTTCCTTTATCCTTGATCAATTTCTTCAACATTACATTGAACTCCAAAGTAGTTTGGGTCTTTTCTAAGATATAGTCAATCAATGGTTTAAGGCATGGCTTATCTCTATTTTCAGACAAGTTGATGACCGACAAAAACGCAAAAGGGTCGCTTTCTTTACCATCGGTTTTGATGGTGGTTCCCACGCTGTTCTGCGTCAAGAATAAGTTGCTTATACCCGAAAGATCAAACTTGATGCTATCATCGCCAAATAACTGTCTTAAGAAATTTTTTGTGGCTTGAAAATCAACGTCTGGATTAAGGTCGAAAAAGTCGAAATCCACGTTGACAGTTTCTTCCACTTCTTCTTCCTGTTCATTCTCAGAATCAGTGGAACTGACTTCAATATCGGAATCTTCTGGCTCAACTCTTCTTTTGCTCATGTTATATCTTGGACTTTTTCAAGCCATCGCGAAACTGTAATACTAACGATACTGTTATTATGCCATTGGTAGAGGGGTATTCGTCTGATTCCGAACAAGAGCAGGTCGTCCTTTACGAGCCGGCAATTGATATGAGTCCGGCAGTCGAGCGAAACTCGGAAAGAGAGACGCAACGTATGGCTGCAAATATTGGGGGAACTATAAACAAATGTTTTCAACCAACTATTAATAAAAGGAACAAAACAGGTGGGAAACCGAGGAAAAGGAGGAAGGGGGATATAGAGGGAGAGTATTTCGGACCGTGGGCGACTTTTGAACTGGATGAGGAGGAGGAACCAGAACCGCAAGAGGAAGAGGAACCACAAGAGGAACAGGAAGAGGAGGAGGAAGAAAAAGAGGAGGAAATGGCCACACTGTCTGACTACCTTGCTACATACAAATACATCACCACATTCATGGATGTCCCACTGAAAGTAAACCTATCACCCCAAGAGAGCTTTGTGCCAAAAACTGTTATCCATACATTCTCGGGCCACGAAAGAGGCACTTCCAAAGTAGAGTTCTTTCCCAACTCAGGCCACTTATTCTTATCTGGTGGAAACGATAGTATTATACGATTGTGGGATTTGCATCACAAAAGAGAGTTGATACGGGAGTACTACGGCCATACTCAATCAATAAAAGACTTGGCTTTTAATAGTAATGGTGACCAGTTTTTGAGCTGTGCATTTGATAAAAAGGTTCGGCTTTGGGATACAGAACACGGAACCATAATTAGAACTCTTGAAACATCCTCGATTCCAACAGTGGTGAGGTTTGTTCCTGGAAGTGACAATGAGTTTTTGGTGGGCTTAATGAACAGCAATATCGAACATTATTCGATCGACGACATTTCTAAGCCTTTGCAAACATATGATCATCATGTGGGATGTATAAACACCTTGTGTATGATTGAGAATGGTAAGAAGTTTCTTTCGACATCAGACGATAAATGCATTCGTATTTGGAATTGGGGGATCAATATACCGGTCAAGACTATAACACATCCTACTCAGTATGCTATATCATCAGCTGTAGTAATTCCGCCAAAAGAGGAATATGTGGCACTTCAAAACATGAACAATGCAATCCAGGTGATTGACGGTACGGGGAACTACAAATTCAAGAAGAAACGGTTCAAAAATGAAAATGTCACAGGCCATAAGGTGGAAATAGATGTTTCACCAGATGGAAAGATTGTAATGGCAGGGGATTCTAAGGGGCATGCTTTATTTTGGGACTATAAATCCAGTAAATTGGTGAAGAAATTGAAGGTTGCAGATGGGTTGATTAACACCATCAAATTCAGTCCCCAGGGACGGAGTAAGGTTTTAGTCGGAGGGGCTGATGGGAGAATATACTACTGTGATTAGAATATATAAAGATTAGCTAGAAAATGCTAGAAGGTAGATATTGATTACTTTCTATCCTACAGACTACTTAAAATGTACTCACGAATTTTTATTCGACTGATAGTTAAAATACACCTTAATGATGTCAAATAATAATTCTTGTAATACTACTGCAATTAGGCTGCAAAATAAATCGATTTGTATGTAACTTCCTTTAACAAAATATGTCTGTAAACTGTCTACTTCTATAAAATACTATGATTAGCTTTTTCTAATGTTGTAATGTACTTTACACAATAACACACTTTTCCTTCCTATATGCTTCACTTTTGTGTCTGGATTTCTTGTATGTTTTGTGAATGTCGTCATGATTATGATGCAAGAAGTGATGATGGTGTGGTTTGGCAGACTCCTCATGGTTAGGTCGTGAATCGTTTAAACTAATACGAGAAATCGTCAACTCCAACTCATGAGTTTCCTCCTTATTTTTCTTCCGTTTGGAAGGTGAAGAAATTTGGTCGTCCAGGTGCGTGTCATGCTTTAGATGGTCACTCCACTGACTATTTTTTCGAAATGGTGCCGTCAAACTTGGCTTCCTTGTATTTGGCTTCGAGACCGAATCTTCTTTATAGTAGTTCTTATTCTCGTCAGGAACATACCAGTAGTACCTGTCTCGGACATCCACAAACCGGGGTTCCAAGGGCGAAGTATCTGGCAAGGGGGTGCTAGCAACTGTCAGATTGGTGAGGGTATGTTTCAAAGTGCCCACGGTGCTTAAAGGTCTCAGGGAAGGGGAATTAGAAGCAGACACTATTGGCGAAAGGGTAGAATCCTCTTGCCAAAACTTGCTCTTGGACCCCTGGGGAATAATGACTTTTGGCGAACTGGTCACCGAATTGCTGTAATAGCTATTAGCAGAAGATCCTGACTCCTCGTAAGACACAAGTCTATAGAATAGCATATATGGCCATTCAGTATTAAAAGTCTCTTTAAAGGACTTCTCCACCACTTTTGGTTTGTGAGTATCGTCGTAAAGATGCCAAGGGGCATGATATGCTTCATCATCGTTTTCAGAAAGATTATGATAATTTTTCCGAACAGCTGCCACAAAATGTCCTGAACTTATGGAAGTGCCCCGGTGGCAGATGGCACTCTCAAGGATTAATTTATAACTTTCGGACGCTTTGTTATCATCGTCATCGTCAGCAACAAAGTTCGGTAAATTAATTATGGGAGGAATAATCACTTTCCTCCGCAGTCTATTAGCTTTTTGATTATCAAAAGAATACCGTTTCAAACAAATGGGTAACACTGGTCTTCTATTGACAAATTCTCGGGAGTTATCTGCCACACTCTTGACATTTCCTTCGTGTACTGCCACGTTATTATCGTCTGTATAGAACGGTAAAAGTCTCAAAAACATCCACGCTGGTAAACTCACTTCTTTCAGTTTATTTTTACCTTCATCATCTGTGTTTGTCCATATTGATAAGGTCGAAGATCGGGTTCTCACATGCACATCTGGCATATTCTTTGTTGGCGAAGAATTGGTCAACTCCACGCCCTCTTCGATATTTTCAATCATTTCCGTAAATGCCTTACCCGGCCTATGACTCTCTAGAGTAGCTCTTCTTTCAAGTTCTCGTCTCACACTAATGGAATTATTGAAGTAGTGTTCAAGGCACTCTTCCAATAGGATTTCGTTATCCTTGTCGCCTTCCGTAGACTCATCTGGTAAACTCACAAATAACATTCTCTCTTTGGAATATTTCCGATCATCATCCTCACTGAACTTTCCTCCGTGTTGAATATCTATTTTAAATGTCAAAAGTGGCATTGACAAAGTCTCGGTAAGAAATTCGAATAATGTGGCAGAATCCTGTTGTTTGTGAGACATGGCTTCTTGAAATCCCAATTTATACAAGGTTTCACAAATTTGGACTGTTAAATCAGTTTTGATCAAATTACCCGATCTCAATAAGTTAACATACACTCTCAATAAACTGGACAATCTATTGACAAGAAAGTTATCAAATTGATTGGATAGGAACAACATCGGTTCAAAACTGTCAAGATTAGCAAACATAGCGAATAAAAGGGCATCCATGTAACACATAACATTCTCCCAATTTTCTGCTCCCACGTATTTAATGGTGCACCCAAGTTTATCGATATTTTCGTTTGTGATAAACATACCTTGCTGACTGACCTGATAATACCGGATTAAATGGAACGATTTCACGGGATCACCTTCGGTGAAGGGAGAATTCAACACACAAGTGATTTCTGTGGGGGAAGGTTTAGGTAGTTTGAGGTGATCGAAATATTTATACATCATGGAAATGGTGTTTACATTAACCGGAACCTTTTTTTTTCTGAGTTTATGATTGATCTCAAGATTCCGAAGCCAGAAGCCTTCCGACATACTGGGATCCTGGGGCCCTGGCGGTGTTTTGTTGTCAAACATGGGTGTACGGTGTATCTTTGAAAATGTGAGAAAAGATAAAGATAAGAGAGAATTGAGAAATAATGGTGCAAAAGATGAGAAATAGAATGGTAGTTTGGGAATGGGGATTAGCGATAGAGGAGCAAGGAGTGGTTCTCATACTATGCATTACTTGAATCCCGTGATGTTTAGCTCTCTCATCAGGCCTAGAACATCGTCTAATCGGGCCTCTAGGTTACCCGCAATATAGTCTTGTCTCAAATTACTATCAAGTTTCAGTTGTAAGGAATTGAGGCCCTGGTAATTCTCATTAAAGAATCTGAGTTGTAATTTGATAAAACTTTCAAACGAAGGGTTGAGAAATGGAATCCGTAAGTTGATCAATTTTGGCAATTCAGTTTTCAAATCATCATTTAACGTTTCGAAAAGTTCTTTGGCCTTAAGCGTTTCTTGCCTTTGTTCCGCCAATTTTGCTTCATATTCCGAGGGACTTAAGGTGCTTGGTTTCTCCACAAGCTTTTGTAACTTGGTTTTCATAGCATCGTAGTCGAGCTTTTTATTGGCTCTCTTTGTCATGGCTTCATTAATCTCACTAAAGTAAGAATTGAACCGAGCTATGGGGTTTAAGATCACCTGATTGTATGGCCCTTCGAGATTGGCCAAAGACGTTTCATTCAAGTCTTTCAAAACATCAAAGTACTCCTTGCTAAAGTTATTGGCTTTTGTACCGTTATTGGCCTTTTCTCTGGCAGTAACCATATCGTCTTCTCCGTAAAATGCATTCAACACTTCCGCTATATTTGTCTGAGCCAAGGTCAATACTCTTAAACTATCCAAATAGTGTCTGAGCTCCTTATGCAACTTAATGGAGTTCGTTTCCATTAATTTAAACCGTTTCTCCTCAAATTCATACTGCTTATCAATGGTTTCATCTATTTGTCCAGTTTTAACCATCACCTGGGTACCTGCCCTATTGATGGCTTTTCTCAACCCGTTCCACGACATTGACACAATGATGATGAAACAAATAAAATAAAATTGTTGGTGTGTATAAAAGTGTATCAGATTTGTGGCCGTTGTAACCGGTTTTGCACACCGCGCAGTTGCAAAATAAAAGACGAGATAGAGAATGAGAATGAAAGAGACAGAGAAAGAAAAGGGATCAGGAGAAGGTGAAGAATGAGAATGAGAACGAGGAGAAAACATAAAAATGGTGAGTTCTGTATAGACACGTTTAAGGGTGGTGAATATATATAAATATTACATAGCAGGAATGGACTATTCATTACATGGAATCTGCGGGAGAGTGCATTATTTGGGTGACAAACTTCCCCGAATACCTCGTTATACATGCCACGGTTAACACATCGTTTCTTATCGACGTGGTCATGAGGTGATTCAAGATCACATGGTTGGGGATGGAAAGATGATACGCTTCTTGATTTGAAGCGTAGTAAGATGAATCGGCCCTTCTTAATTGAGGTCTTCTGGAAGATTCACTAAATGAAGCATTGGGGGGTTTGAAAGAGTCTAATGACGGCAAGGGTGAAGGTTCTGCGTGGTGGGGATGACCATATGGGGGAATGGGATGATGATGAGGATGTGGATGAGTATTGAGCTGACTTTGACTGTTGTTGGGGTTGGATAACTTGTTTAATAGCACATTATTCAAATGGGCCGGTAATTGAGGGGGTTCAGGCAATTCAAAGTCTTTATTCTGGGTTTTGAAATAGTTGTAATTAACAAAGATTTCGGGAATTTCACTGGAATATTGAATTGGATTATTAAGACTTTTGTTGAGAAGGAATGATGATGAATTATTATCTGATAGGGAGATGTATGGCCCTTGATGGGAGGTGGAGTAAGAATTGCCAACAGAAGACAGGGAACCTCCTTCTTGTGGATAGTGAGCCTGATGTTGAGCTTCTAATAATTCTGGCTGTAATTCTTTCTGCATATCATCGGAGTCATCATTATCCATAAATTCCACATGTTCGAAGTTAGGTTCCTCTTTACTGATCTTAGTGAGGAAGCTATTTGACTTCTTTTTAATTTCATTGATTTCAAATTGTCCAGCACTTTGAATAATATTTGCATCATATTTAGTAGATGCATTGGTTCTATTGGGTTGATTTTGAGAATGATTGAATAAATGCAGACCATCCAACACTTCAAACCAATTGAAAAAAATCCCTTCTTGATCGGTGGCAGTAGGTAACTGTTCACTTACTCTATACTCATTGTTGATAATATACAACAATTTATGAACTCCCAAAGCCAACCTGATCGTCACCACATACTCATTAGGATGATTTGCTGATGGTTTCAACCGAATGATATTTCTCCAATTGGAAAAAGACCCAATGACTGCAATTTTCTGGATATTCTCTTTTAATATATTGACCCATTTGATTTCTACCGTCACAAGCTTACCGGTATCATTGGCCCCTAAAGGTGTATCAGCCATACTAGAACTCCTTTGAACCGGAGACGGATTAGACCTGGCTCTATTGCTTCTATCGGGAACAGGTCCAAATGGAGGAATGGGTTTAGCAGCTGGGACTTGTAACAGGTTAGCATCGGAGATAATTCGGGTAAAGTCAACGGATGATAAATCGGGGGTACGATTTTCTTCTTTCCGAACCCCGGAACTGGTAGCGGAATCGTCCAAACCATTTGCATCCACATCCATATCATCATTTGGAACAAAGGTGGTATTGTTTTCATCATTTGTATCCATGGAAGAGTCAACATTATCGATTTCGTTATTCTTTGGGATAATATTTCTCGATACTTCTGTCTCGTCTGTTTCAATCAAGTCATTTAACTCATTAAATTCGTCTTCGATTAGATCGTTCAGAAACTTATTACTCAAATTGTCTTTATTGAACAAGTTTTTATTTTTGATATCGTCTTTTTTGACTTCATGAAGAATCAAGTCACTGAACTCATCGTCCAAATTTTGAGGATTAGCTTGATGAGACGCTGATTTCCGAACATTGGACTCATTATACGTAATGGAAGATCTCCTGATTTGAGATGTATTATTGCCCATACTACGTATAACTTAGTAGTTGATAAGCAGGGAATTCAAAAAACGGATATTTGATGGTTGGCTTTATACGTGATACTAACTTATTGGGTTGTTTTCGAAATGATGTGTTGTTGTTCAATGTGTTGGCGGGTTTAATCTATAGCATTAAACGTTAGTGAAATGTGCAACTTTTTCTCACTGCAATTGCTCCTCCATAGAAAATTTAGGGTGTGCATACATGCCTATCCTTAAAAAAATGGGGTATATGCAGGATGCACAATATGCTTGGGGTAAAATTATGGGTGCGTAGCCTGGCACTAGATGCAGAACTATAAGAACGCCTGAACCCGAGCTACAAAGAGCTACAAAGAGCTACAACCATTAACATGCTTACAGTCTGTGCACCGTTTATTGTATCCTTAAAATCAAACTACATGCAAAAATAGCCGGAAATGCATCAGAGTGGGTGATCTAAAAGACCGGGGTGCAAACTTGACGAGGAAATCGAAGATTTGAGATTTGGATTTCAGTTTTTGAGGTCTGGTGTATGGGTCAAAAAACCCGTTTCTGTTACATGTACTTGAGCCATCCAAGCAGCAATGCCAAAAATAGAAGCGTCGTGCAAGCCAATACCCCAAACCGTTGGACTTTATACGACGTCAACACCGTCATTTGAGCCAACATGGCTGTTACTGCTGCCAACAATCCGAACACCAATAACAGAAATAATCCAGGTTTCGTTTCTTTTTGCGATGATAACATTGACTGATAACTCATGAGTCCGAGTAGAACAACGAAAGTTATGGGGAAACTGGACGCCTTGGACTGTGAGTCTACCAGATCGGAGTCTACGGACTTTTCCTTTACTATCGTTGCTTTCTTTGTTGCTTTCTTTGTGACTTTATTTGCCATGTAATTCTTATCTGAAAAATTTGTGCGATAATGCGTGAATGGTATTCTGATACTACGAAGGATGAATGGTCTATTCTAGTACTAGTGAACACATACGTCGATGCTCGTTGGGATTACGCCTTCAACTTCATCTTGGCGAATTTTCGATCTAAAGAATTAGATAATCCGTTCATTTCTTCGTCAGATCTCCCATACAATTCTGTCCACCATTTGACATCAGTATAATTGAAGAAAACCACCTCGTTTTTATTGTGGTACCCGGTATTGGTGAACTCCTTAGGCCGGGAGTTGAAGTAGTCCCATACAGACACGGTTCCGTCATTTAGATTGTTAACAATTCTGTCTCTTTCTGAATCACATAGAAATGAGCCATATTGGCATGAATAATAGTGGTAGAATAACCTTTTCAAAAACCGACTATTGAACTCAAATTGTGTGGGATGCTGTTTGTAAATTTGATACACACAATCCAAGAACTGATGAAACACCGGGGACTTTTCATTGCTTCCTCCATAGGTGTGACTGGAGAAAAAACTGGTGGATTCCTCTTCGGTAGAAGGTTCCACTAAGTCACTGGAGGATGTTAACGGTGCTGAGTTGGTTGTGGCCAGTTCGGCAGCAGCCGCAGCAGCAGCTGCCGTGCTTCTAATTCGAACCGCCGCCCGATTGGCAGCCTTTTGTAAAAATGACGCTACACTTCGAGCATTTGTCTCGGAAGCATCTTCGTAATCTGAATCCTGAAGGGGCTTGGGTAAAATGGCACCTGTACACCCACCATGATCAGCTCTAGTGTTAAACTTAAACCCAAAGCCCACCCACTCTTTTTCTACTAACACCATAAACCCTTCAAGGGATCGATAATACGGGTCAAGACAAAGCTGCAGGAGGGCAGATACTTGAGAAGTTCTGTCCCAGCCATCAGAGCAGTGAATGAGCACATTTGTATTATTTAGATGCACAGACTTGGTGATTCTGTCGACAGATTGGAGAATTATTGATAGCCGGTGGAGCCATTGGGACTTCGATAGGGCATGTTGAAATGCTGGGTACGATATCTGAGGATCGTCGGCGTTCACTGAGACTGGAAACCTATCTAAATCATTTAAGACATTGGTCAATTTGTTTAAAGAATCCCGAATCACATGAATGTTGTCAATGTTGCCAAAAATCTTGTCCACATGTCTCATAGGTTCCTGGATCTCATTATTATCGACAGTCAGTCTGCCTCTATAATTGTCGATATTTTCAGTTCCGGCTCCTAAAGCATGCTGTGCCATGGCGTTTGTGATGGGCCTTAGATCTATTATCAAGTTCTTTTGTGGCTGGTTCACAAAGTCGTCGTCTTCCGTCAAAGTCTGGCCTCTTTCTCGATTCTGGGTCTCAAAGATCTCACCAATAAGTTTCTCGTCTTGGATCGACCGGTTTTGGATCTTGATGCCTATTAGGGGCTGGGAACATCTGGCAATGATATTACCATTGGAGTTTAATCTATGTTTGTACACAATGGCGGGAATTCGTTGTTTGGACCGGAATTTGGATGCGTGTTTAATCACATTATCTGATATGGTTTCTGGCACCACCAACACTCTAGGATATGAACCACAAAGCTTATATTGGTCGTTGATTTCACTGAGTCTCCAAAAAGAACTGGCTGTAAACCCTAGTCTCTGGTACTCGGCCACTGGATCATATATCTCCCATCCCTTTTCTTGTAAGTCCAATTCCATCAGATTGGGCTTATAATTATATGCATAAAACGACTTGAGATCCCCCTGAACTTTGGGCGTAGTGATCAATGCACTCAACTTATAGTAGACGTCATTACACACCAAATCATTGATGAAGTCAAATGAGTAGAAGGTAAAGTCTTTGCATTGGATCCGAATGTTGGATGCAGAATAATGATCCACGTTGGTGGTCTTATAGGAAAGTGCCAATTGGCTATCTCTAAAATCACTGTTTACACTGAGATGATTGTTGCGACAAGAAACTAATGATGAGCCTCTACTTTTAACAATCTTGTCCACTATAGGATAACATATCCATATTTCTTTAGGTATCTGTTTATCGGATGCAGGGGCAATGGGAGCAGGGGAAGATGCAGGAGTTGATGCAGGAAGAAAGGTGAAAACCAAATGATAGGTAGATAGTGTGAGTTTCCCAGTTATGCAATAGCCTCTTCGCGATAACGTGACGTTATCAATGGTGGACATGATGTATTCGTTGATTTTTTGAGAATTATCTTCAATATGTATATATAGCTATAAATCATCAAATTTACGGATGCCATGTTCGTGCTGTTGCATGTTACGTAATTGTTTGTTGGTGAGCTGTTTTGCTTTTGGTTTTTTGGCTGAAGCGGAGGCAGCAGTGGAGGCTTCGCCTTCAGCGGAGACTTCAGGAGTGTTTAAGTCGACTAGTTTCCTCTTGTTTGGGGCCGAGGGGAAGAGGCGCTTTTTACGGACGATGGAGGTGCCTGTGTCACTTTTAGCACTTTCATCTTCGTCGTCGCTTTTGTCGCTTTCATCGGAATGGCTTTCGTTTTCTTCATTTTCTTCATTTGGCTCATTTGCAGCCTCTTCATTATCGCTGTCACTGTCACTGCCACTGTCAGAACCACTATCAGAACCACTGTCACTGTCGCTGTCACTATCACTATCACTTCCACTCTCCCCCTCCACATCTTCCTCCCCCACCTCGGACCAGATCTTCAACGTATCCATCCCTGCACTAATCAACCGGTACTCACAATCAATATCCAATACCCCTACCTCATCCACACCATGCCTACTGGTAGAGTGCACCCGTGTCTCAACCGCTTTTCCCAACTTATAATTTATCCGATGCAACAACCCATCACTATCTCCACACCACACAGAATTCGTCATCTCATCACTATCACAATTCATACTGGGCACAATACAGTCAAGTGAAACCCCCTTGTTCACCTTGATTCGGGATAACTGGTCCCTCCAGTGGTTTTTGGAGTTTTTCCAAATTGTCACAATGCCTTCTCCGTGAGATACAAGAACCGTATCATTTTTATGGTCGTTGACATGATCTGAAGCATAACACATGGAAAGTAACTCATCCTCTTGATCGTCCGATTGGGTTACAATTCCCTTTCTAATATCGATGTGGGAAAGTGTGGTAGACCCCAATGTAAGGTAATGGTATGCAGAAACATCCGGCATTGGCAAAATATGGTTGATACAATCATCATGAGCTTTAGGCACTTTAAATCGAATTTTGTTTGAGGACAAGTTACTGCTATCATACACAAGCACATGTCCTGCCTCGGTGCCGGCTAATAAGAACGGATTTGTCGTGGAATGACACAATTTAGTCACTGCATCTTGGTCGTCAATGTAATCTTTAGAAACGTCTACTTTGCCAATGACTTTGCCGGTTTCAGTCGAAGCTTTTTTGATTATATGGTCCGTCCCGACGCTGTAAACATTCTCTCCCAAAGAACCTTCAAGAGGGTCGAAAATAACGCACCGGCACGACCCCTTGTGTCTTTTAGTCTTCCATAATGTGGTAATGGGTGAATCCTGTGGGTCTGAGATATCGTCCACCACTGTCCACCATTTGTGTTTCAGCTGAGACACAGACTTGATTATAGATGACACTTTCCCTTTCTTAAACGCCTCTGCTTGTTTTTTCACCAACTCTTCCCGTGCCTCTTGCTGTTGCTGCTCCAATTTTGCGGCGTCGTATGAAGTGCAATAAACATGTCCTGTGGCTAAACCTTGAATTAAAATTGGTTTCGTGGGGTGGGCAGCCACAGAAAACAAGGGATCTGTGTAGTTGATTTCTAGTATGGGGGACACCTTCAGTTCCATCAACTGGGCGGCGTTGGCGGCGTTGGACTTTCTTTTCCCCATGTTTCTGGTGTGATGAGATGAGAAAAAAGACTTGAGATTAAAAGTTATAATCTGAGATTATTGTAGATTGAAGAGAATTAGACACGATCAACACGATCAAGACTATAAAGGGAACTGACACACGATTGAAAGAATTAAAAGAATTAAAGAATTAACACAATTAACACAACTCAAGAGACAATTAAACAATTCAATAAAAACGTTCTGATTCACAATAGGCCTAAAAAATATCGCCTGCATTCTCCAACTTCTTCTCGTTTCTCAACTGCCAATAATCCCCCTTGAATTCCCAATAGGCATCTCCCGTAACCGGATGCTTCCTCTTGACGAAAAAATTGGGCCTGTAAACTTGCCTTTGGAGCTCTCTAGTCTTTCTAGCAGCCCTTTGCTTTTCCTCGACCCTATGCTTCTCAGTGCTAGCCTTGTCGTACTCTCCATCTTCCATGGCTCTTTGATCCGGTCTCAATCTAGTATCAGTGGGAGGAATATATGCCTTCAAATTGTCGTCTATTCCATTCAAAGTAACAGCAAATGCTGTCAAATTAAAGGGAATCTTGGGCCTAGGTGCTGCTTGCCATATAAGGAAAGCCCCATCCAGGAATGGGTCCCTACTAATGGTACTAGTAGAATGTGGCTTTTCCACTAAGGAAGCCCTTCGGTTAGCAGCATCTGATGGTTTACTGGTAACTAACCGTTTTCCAAAAATATTGGAATTCCAATGTCCTCCAATAGCCCATTTTCCTTCTCCATTCTTGTCCAGAACAGTTCCACTTAATTGATAAGCAGACGACGCTTTCCAACCTCTCTGTTTCATGTCCACTACACACTTATCACCAGTTGTATGATTAGTGACTTCCATAGTCCCGTAGTTATCAACGGTAGGATTACCAACCATGATTCCCACAACTGAAGTATTGACTTTCTTCCAACTATACAATTCCTCGTCCACTTTGTTTCCATTAATATCAATAACCCCATTATCTGGTCTAACCACACAGAACATTTTACCCAAATGTTTGAAGTCAAATGATCTTCCCCTAAATTTGGAATCCACCACATTTTCTCCATAATAGTCCCATTTAATGGATTCCGCTTTACAAGCACTGACAGGTGGATGATGACTCACTTGCTCAGACACCAATCTGTACTTTTTGTCTGGACGACAGTACTCAAAAGTTTCTCCTAACAACGGGTTGAAGGGTTTGGCGATTCTGTTTATAGTAGAAGCATACTCGGAAGCAGCAAATGCAGCCACATAAGCCGCACGAAGGGTGGAATCATCATACGTAGCAGCTTTATCCAACAAATCAGAGTATTCCACATCTTCAACTAATCTCTGAAGTAAAGAAGTCCCTTCATTGAATGATACCGGCAATGTCATTTTGGTCATGTCTTTACCTATCATAGACCTTAAAATACTCCAAAGACCAACCTTAGGTCTGTCATCTTCATCAAGTTTCAATTTGGTTCTTGGTGGATTTTCGTACCCCAAGAACGATTTCTCTTTGTAAATCAATTCTTTTCTAGACTCTTGGACCTCGTTAAGTTCGGCATCTACCTTTACTGTCAGGGAATCGTTCTCAGAGATAGGAGTAGTGGACTTGTCTGCAGGTTCTGTTGCGGTTCTCTCAGATTGGCCCACAGATACCTCTTCTGCCTGAACTGCCGTAGATGGTTGCTCTGAAAATGCCTTCAGTGTGAGGTTATCAGTACTCTTCAAGGATTCTCCAATCAAATCATCTGCATCAAAAAATTCGTCATCCGAATCGTTTAAAATGTCTTCCAACGACTGTTCTGGAATACCGCTCTCGAGGCTATTATTAACAGAATCGGCCTTGGCATGAGAATCGTTAGTGGGATCTTCAGGTAATGTACCCTGTGTAAAAGTTGCCCCTTGTGGAGTGGTGGTTCCAGAAGACTTTGCCGAAAACAATTTCTTCAACTGCTTCTTTTTTCCTTCGTATTTTGCCAATTTTTGTTCTCGATTGGCAATTTCGTTTTCCA
Organism: Yamadazyma trypodendri; assembly: GCA_030572515.1. Lineage (NCBI taxonomy): Eukaryota > Fungi > Ascomycota > Pichiomycetes > Serinales > Debaryomycetaceae > Yamadazyma > Yamadazyma trypodendri. The sequence continues at coordinate 105,341 of JAJMAI010000014.1, read as the reverse complement.
ATTGGCGAATAGATGTCTCCCAGAGTTTATTGACTTCCAATTGCCTCTCAAGTTTCCTGCTATCCTTCACATCTTTGCTGGCTATCAACGCATTGTATTTGACAAACAATTCTTGAATAACACTTAAAGTGTTACGTCCCACTTCATAAACGTCGAATTCTTGAGTATCGGAGGATTTCAGCACATTATTGAATAGTTCCAAAACACTCTTGATCTCTACATCCAAAGAGCCTCTCACGATCGAAATCTCATCTTGGAGGTTTTTATGATTTTTAGCGGCACTGGTCAGTTCACTGTTATCATCTTCATCTTCCAAATCGTCAGAATCGTAATCAAAATCTTCGTTATCAGTTCCAGCAAAGCTATATTGGTCCCCATTCAGAAAGCCTGCAGGGCTCAAGAGAGCATTTTCATTAATGTTCCCAAGATTGGGGGTTTCTGCCTTCTTGAAAGTGCTGGCTCTTGAAGGAGAATCAGATTGGTCTTCATCATTACTTGCCTGGGAATTCAAAGAAACAGAACTTCCGGTTCTTTTGTGCTTTCTTCTCAAACTTAACAGATGATGTTTCCGGGGTTCTGGTTCTTCCATACTGGCTCTGTCAGTCAAAACAGGTGATTTAAGTTCATCATTGACGTTGTTACCAGGAGAGGCGGTGGAAACATTATGAGTGGTTCCAGAAGTCCCCTTACCTCTTTTCTTGAGATTATCTTTGGCAATAGTTACAGCATTTTGAAGGTTCCAAACCCATCTATTGGTTTCAATAGGGTGATTGGCTTTCAAGTGCCATCTGATGCCATTTTTTCCTATGATTTCAAACTTTAACTTTTCAGAAGAATCCAAGTGTAAGAATGCAAACCCTAAATTTAAAGATCCTCTACATGCATTATTGGTATCATCTTGGTTGGTATAATAAGACAAAATACCTTTTTCATCAAGAACAAAGTATCTTAACTTGTAACCAGAAGCAAAATTAGTCCATTTCTTTAAGTACCCTTTATAAGTAGGAGCATTACCAATTTTGGAGTTATTACCTGAGACTATTGGGTCCATCATTGTTTGATCCCTAGAAGCATTTTTCAACAATTTTCTAATTGGGTCAGTCTTATTATGGATCAAATCAATAGGTAATTTCCCCCGTTTATCTCTCTTAAAGGGATCACCCCCGTGGCTCAAAATCCATTCACACATTTGAAGGTCATTTTTGGCAATGAATTCATGCAATACTGTGTTACCAGTTTCCGGATCAGACCCATTGATATCCAAAAGCTCCGCAGCCCGGGCATTGGTGACCAACAAGTTCTCCAAATTCTTGAAATCCCTTTTGGTGAAATAGTCTCTGAGTTGAATAGCCAGCTTTTCTACAAATTTGGCTCTTTCGAATTGCATCAATTGAATGATTTCCAAATCCCTACATAATTCCACCGGTTGTTTTTTGTTTAAATTCAGGGTGGTATCATTGATGTTAGGCAACGACAATAAGTACTTCACCACCTCGCCTCGAGATGTAAGTGCCGCCAAGTGCAAGGGAGTATTACCATCATGGTCCTGGGAATTGATATCGATGTTGAACTTCTCGCTATTATTTACCAAGTGCTGAATCAAGGATAAAGGAGCCACTTGCACCGCATAATGTAAGATGGTGTGTTTCAATTGAATGATATCAGTGGTTTCAACGGTCAGTTTTGTGGATTGTAAAGTGGAATTGACAATATCGAGCTTTGGAATTTCACCGCTTCTCAACGCATCTAAAAGTTTAAGTCTTAGCAACGAAGCGTTCAATTGTGAAGACATGTTATCTGATGTATTTTTAAATCCTCAAAAAAAATGATTCTCAACACAATAATTTCATTACGTGCGGGTAGCAAAGAAGCAATTATCAGGCATCGCCATTTTTTGTTTAAATATCACACGGTTATCACATGGTTAAAGCTAAAAGGTCATTGTCATTTGAAGAGGGCAAGTCAAAGAAGTTGAAATTAGCAATTAATCGAACTTTATATGTGCAAAATTTGAACGATAAAGTCTCAAGCAGTATCCTCAAGACCAATCTTTATTTATTGAGTAGTTGTTATGGTGATGTTATAGATATTATTCTTAAGCAGAAAAGTCGCAAGATGAGAGGACAAGCGCATATTGTGTTTAGCAGCTTTGAGGAAGCCACAGAAGCCCTTGCGGGGTTAGATAAGTTTGAGTTGTTTGATAAACAGATGGTGGTAGACTATGCGAAAAAGAAGAGTAAGATCATCGAGAGAATGGAGGGTAGTGACGAGGGGGATGACTAATGAACACGACTAACGAATACATAGAGGACTTTTTGATTAATACACGTTTTTTAACTACTTTTAATTACCTATTTTAAAACTAACGCATCTTCCAAGGAATTCAACACGCAATCAGGCACACCCACTCCCTTACCAAAGCACATACCTCCAAGAGAGAGTTTAGATCCGGGTAAGATCTCATGCACTCTCTGCTTTATCTCTTCGTATCCGACATTATACTGGGGGATGCAGTTGGCATGAAAGTTGTAGGAAATCAAAATATCGTTCGGTTGCAAATTTATTTGGGTGTCTGGTGCAGTAGCCTCATCTCTTATTATAACGTTGAATTTGGTCATGTCTATTCCAAACACTTTTTCTAGGGTGCCTTTTACTGCCTGTATGGATAAACTACTTGAGGGGGTGTTGTTGTTGTAGAAGTGACCTCCGAGCATCATGGTAATGCTGCTGTGGCCTGTGCTGTGGCCTGTGCTGTGTCCTGTGCTGTGTCCTGTGCTGTGTCCTGTGCTGTGTGGCTCAAGTGGCTGCACGTTTGCAGCTATATCTGAATCAAAAATCGTACCAAGAAGAAACTCTTTATTGTGTGACGATCTTGGCACTAAAAACCCAAACCCACTATTTTCCCGAGGCACAAGTGGCACTTTTGACACGATATTGGCCATGAAAATGCTGACGTACTCGATCTTATTAAACCAATCTATTAGCTGCGGCCATTGCACGAATCTGGCAAGATTATGGATATTTATAGTGGATCTAATATGGTCAAACTCATGGACCCCTTTGTTTGAAGTTAGGACACCAGACTGGGGATCCAATTCGGTAATACGGCTGTCGTAGACGAAATTAATTTGTGGCACTTTTTCAAGATATTTCGTAAGCATTTGTGGATAAGTAGCTAGTGAATTCTTTAATGCTACTATAGGAAACCCTCGAAGAGACCTCGAAAGTGACTCAAGATCTGACGACGGACTGATGTGCTTTCCATACGCCATCAAGGAATCAGGGAGCACTCTAATCATTTTCAGGTCACTTCCGATCTTGCTGAACAAAGACTTGATCATTGGAGTGATTATTGAACCGTTCTCCTGCTCAAATTGTTTCAAACGTGGGAACAACGTATTTATGCTTAATTTCGAGATATCTCCGGCGTAGATCCCATGTAGAATAGCACTAAGAACATTATCTGTAACAAAAGTGGTGCCCAAACGACGTTTGAAGAAAGCTTCCACACTTTCGTCAGTTTCCAGTCCCTTTTTGCGGAACGGCTCCTTGATAATCCCCCTCACAAGCCCTTCCGTGAACCCAGACCTGCTGAATTGAACAAAAGAAGACGGCGAATGAGGTACAGGTACCATCTCATAATTCGAATTCAATAAAAACTTTCTATTGGCAACAGAGCTTGAGTTCATCACCATGATATCTTCTTTGAGTCCGTGTTGGATCAAAGTGTCAAGAATCAACAATGTTCCGTCACTAACACCCCGTAGAGTCCTAGGGCCTTTTTCTACCTTGACAATACTACCATTATCCATCAAATCGATTGTCTTAATCCAGCCACCAGTTTTCGATTGGCTTTCGAATATTGTAATCAGCAAATCCGGCCTTAGTTTGTTCAAAAAATAGGCAAAGGAAAGACCAGATACACCGGCACCAATAACACCCACTGCCCCGCCTTTTGTAACCTTTTTAGCTAATAGGTTTACCATGAATGTTGCAAGATTTTTTATTTGCGACTTTTTTATGGTTGCAATTCAAAGGATATTTCACTGGGACTTACTTGGAATACAGAGACAGAACTAGTGTGTACTCAGAATGCAGTTTCGACAGAACTAGTATGTATGGTATATATCTTGGACTTTTTTGGTTTCGTTTATCATGGGAAGATTATCAGTAGAAATCTTGAGTTGGGCATTTACTTTGACAAGTGGAATATTCGACTCGGTGCTTGTGTTTCTTAATAAGGGCACCCTTTCGTACCCTGAGTCACGCGTAACCACACTGATAGAACTGTCATTTTGCAACTTTGTAAATCTTCTTGCTTCCGAATCAAATGTCCTGCTTGCTAACGAAGAATTCGTGTCGTTTGACTGTAGAGCTGGACGTTCGGGACGGTCTTCTGCAGGGTTAAGGACGTATGATTGTAGTGTTTCTTCCGTTGCGCGGTCCAGGATACTACCTCCATTGCCTGCCGACTCACTGTCTTCCACAGATTCTGTGACCTCTGTCAATTCTACAGGAATGGAGGTTGGCGCCGGTGCAGGCGAGTTTAGACCACTACCATCATCTAAACTGTCTTTTACCATTGATGTGGACGAGGTTTCGCTAGTGATAGCAGTACTGGAAGCATCAGGGATCCTGGAAGTAGCAGACTTGTCAGACATAATAGACCCTGAAGATACCAGATCTGGAGGGATGGCATCTGGTGAGTTTAAAGATCCCGAGGATACCAGATCTGGAGGAATAGCACCAGGTGAGTTCAAAGACAGCAACGAATCGGATTTAAGCATAGCATCTGAATTTTCAGAGCTTATGTTAGTGCTCGAAACCGATCCACTATTATTCATGGGGTCATTGATATTCAACATTGGAATGGACGAAATATTGGAAGGTGAAGCGCTCAATGCCGTCTCCGAGTCATGGGCTGACGTATTGTTGCTTGGCATAACAGATGGGGCAAATGAGCTGACTAAGGATGATTTAAATCGTGAAGATCTTCCAGTACTAGAATTCTTAACATTGCCGTTATTAACAATTGCATCGATATTGAAAGATCCGCCGTAAAACGGATTCCCATTGATATCGTCAGGTTCATACGCTGGTGGGTCATTGCTAGATGTGCTTGGAATGTCAATTGAAATTGACGGCACTCTACTTAATGGGTCTTCAGCCACCGAGAAAGATCTGGTAATAGGCGAGGAAATTGGGGACGTAGCCTCTTCAAAACTGGGTAAAGTATCACTTATCTCAGATTGAGTCCATGGTTTGATGGAGAATCCCTTCCCATGAACTTCACCATTCTTATTACTATAATGACCCACATGACTTCTGTCATAATTAGGCGTCCTGAAAGAAACAGAAGACTGATCAGTGGCAGTGGGTTGTAGTGGCACGTGAGTCGACTCTTGTATGTCAATCTCGTCATATTTTGGTAGTTGAATAGATTCTTCATTACATTTGGAACTCAATAAGATCAATGGTGTATCAACCACTACCTCATAGTGATGCATTTTATTATTGTCATTAGTATCAGGTTTGGAGATTCGGAAACACACTTGTAATCTATGATAAATCTGGATATTCCTGAAATTAGTATCTGGGTACAAAGCCCTTCCTAATGTAGTAAATCCGTGTTGAATATTTTCCTTGAAGTGATTATGGCTGATTTCGTGCATTAAAGCACTTGAATCTGGGGTCAAAAACTCAAGTTCATCCTCGTTGTTATAAAGCTCGCTGTGGTTATGGGTAAGATTTGTTTCCAAAGTCCCAATAATTGGCGAAGAAGGGGGGTACAAGCTGGAATTGGGAGCATCTATGGACATGATTGAAGCCTTACGAGAATTGGGCGTTGAATTATTGTCAAGCTTTCTTAATTCTTCCTCATCATTACTTGTCTGGATGATCTTATCATTTCTGGTGGTCAAAAAAGGCAAAGCAATATTGATATCCAAAGGAGAAGCTACCATCATATCACTTTCGGGTTCTTTGTCCTTCTTCCGAGGACTGCTGCCAAAAGCTTCTGGAAATAGGTGAAGACCATGGTGTGAGGGGGAACTAGGCCGAGGAGAACCTGTCCGATGAGGAGGAGAACTGGACCGATGAGGAGGAGGAGACTGACGCTTGCTTAAAGGGTCTTCCATTTTGAAGTTTTCAATATCATCATCATGAGTGGAAGCATTATCATCTGGCTCATAGCAGCTGAATAATAAATTATTACCCGGACATTTTATCACCTCTTCTTTGTAGGGTTCACTGACACCACTTGTGGGCTTATTCTTGGTCTTTAGTTCACAAACAGATACCACTCTTTCTCTGGTTCTGTTATCTCCCACAAGTGGCTTGAGGTAGTAGGGATCTTCCCCATCATAATCGTATTCCTTGGACAAATCCTTTGACACATATGTGATTCTTTCCAAAACATTGAACTTAATTCTCTTGATGATGACGTCTTTAACAAGAGGCACTATTTTGACATTTATAGGATGCTCTGAGCCCAATGCCACATATTTCCGAGGGAACGTTATGATATAATGAATGGAGTTATTCCATACCCTATTGACGTAGATTGGTTTATCTGTCACCGAATTAGCAAAAGAAGGGGGTGTCCTAACCATGGGTAAGTTGAAGCTTGCAGACATATTCAACTTTCGATTCAACTTGTCTGAATTTTTTTGCACTGAAACGCTTAGAAGATGACTCAAGGACCCGTTAATGGAAGTTGTTGTGGGTGGAATATGCTCTGGGATCAATATGGGCAACAAAAATATATAAATACCTGCTTTATATATGGGTTGTCCATCATTCAATTGATCATAAAACTCATCAAGATCTTCATCCAAGGAAGGAAACTCACCTGAGTCGTCAGGATTCAGATTCGACTTTTTGTGGGATAAATCTTTGACACTTTTTAATCGGTAATATCTGGTTCTCTTGGCAAGTTCATTTTGATTAATTTTTCTGGCCTTAAAGTCACTGGAGTTCAAATTATTGATATAGTAGTCCGCATTATCCAAATTCTTGATCCAATCCAATTTCCCGATTTTGAAGTTCTCTTTTGTAAATGATTTGTTATAAGGATCCCCAGTGGGCCAAAGAATATTGGCAACACTTGAAAATTCGAATTTCATCAAATTCATTGGAGTATCTTTGTGCAACTCTATCATGACTCCAAACGTATGGGGGATTGGAGTATCACTATCAATCTTTGTACATAAATAATTAGGGGATCTGAGATGTTCAAGCTTGGATTTCAATTCCTTGGGAATATTATCTAAAAGAGGATTCTCTGTGATTTCTTCGTCTCTGTTGCTGGACAGACCTCCTGGAATATCACTTTCATCATCCTCCCCGTAATTGTTTTCCATGTTAGCACTGGGAATGCCTCCATTTTCCACATCTTCATATGTAAAACTGGCAGAACTGGCGGGAGCCAAGTACACACAATTATTGGTGTTGGATACATAAACACTGATTGTTTTGGACAAAGTGGAGCTGTTTGAGTGGTTGGGTTTGATCAATAGCGGGCTCTGGAGTCCCAACTCGGTCAATAACGCCGTGAGTTTTTTCTGGGCCACCTGTTTAGTCTCCATTTTGATCAAGTCTTTGGTGTTTCGTTTACCGGTGGATTTGGACCACGTCTTTGCATCCGAGGGCTTTAACGACAGGTTCAAGGTGGAGGAAGACGAGGATGACATTAACGACACAGACCTGGTTCTATTTCGTAGATTTCGAGCACTTTCTGGGCTATTAGTTATCACAATTGATGGATGATCAAGGGACGTATCACTTGATCGCCTGATCTTATCGAATAGTTTCTCTAGCCGAGCCATATTAGACACTTCAACAACGGTGGATTTGTAAACACCAGGGAGACTGGGGTAAAAATATAAGGTGTAAAAATATAAGGAGTAAAAATAGGTCAGTAAGATAAAGTAATATCCAGTATTCCCCTTTTGAGTCGCAAACGCTACACTGAAAAATTAGTGCGTAGGGAGAGCTAACTATGTAATATAGCAAAGACGAAAATCATCTGGGAAAAGAAAAGGAAAAGGTATAGACAGTGGCAAAGGGAGAGGACACAAAAGTAGGGGAGATGAAGAAAAAGAGGAAGAAGGGATGAAGAAGAAGAAAGGAAAGAGGATGGAAATGATTATAAAGACTCATCAGGCGGCCAAAAGAAAAACAAAGTTTAGTAATTTAACTTCGTAAATGGTTAAAAGCACTCCATATGAATGTGTGATCGACCGAGAATAGGTTGATAGTAAAGTTACCACAGAAGCAGCAACTGATAAGAGCCGCAATGCACGGTTGCAAAATGCGGGTGTGCGACAACTGAGGCTTGAGAGCTGAGACTGGGAACTACTGTACGTTGGGTTTTAAATAACCTAGCAACCATTCTTTGAAACAATAGCCTCGTAACCAATCCCGGTAGTGTCTAGTCAATCACCTGGAAGCATTGAAAAATATCGTCCACCTTGGTTCGGCATACCAATTCCAACGTGTTAAGTACAGGGTTCACCTCAACAATACTCAAGACCCCATTAATGTTTGACGCAACAACCCGAAACTTGAAATCGTCTTTCTTGTACAAAATACTATTATGTTCAATCACACCAAAATTGAAATAAAAAGGCGTGATACTGAAGGTTTTGAGACTTATGATTCCAATATTATAAATCAAGTCAGTATAAACCACTTTCTCTCCTATAACCACCAATTTAATGATGGGGAACCGTGAAATACTGAACGTCCTTACTGCTTCTTTGGTGGCCTTGTCATACACTATAATATATCCAAATGTGGTGCCAGTAACGATATATCTTTGGTTCATTTCAATGGAAATAATCCACATGGTGTTGAAATTACTCACCACTTTTTTGACCGCTTCAAAGTTTGGCATAAGTTTCTCCTTATTTGTAGAAGAACTTCTGCTCAAGATGGTTCGAATTTGGCTAACATTCTGGATATTATTATACTCATTTGAAATATTGGGCAGTACTATCCCATTAATACTCATACCAGTTCGAATATTGAATAATGCCTGGATCCCGTCTTTTTCTTCCGAGTAGTACTCTGTTTCCATATTTATCTCATAGCTCTTCAATTCCCCATCCTTATTACCCACTAAAACCATCAATTGTTTCAATTCCCGATCACATACCACTTTGACTCCAGTCACCGGTCCCTGGAGCTTATAACTCTTGAAACTACGGTTATAATCATCATTTACTAAGTCGGTAACCACGAGTTTTCCATCAAAAGAACAAGAATAAAGGTATCTATCCAAGAGCATGCCCATTTGCACAATTTTATCTTGGAGGTTTTGTAAAAGACAATTTTTCCACTCTTTCACTTTCTGGTAATCTTTTCCTCCACTGTTTAACCTATACAACTGAATGGTACTATTTTGCCGAAGAAGAAGTAAGTGTTGGCCCCCTTTAATTACAACTCTTTTTATGCTGATGACATTGGAATCTCCATGACATATATCCTTGCCGTATTGAACGGAGGGAAGTTCATTTGATAATTCAATAACTACGGGGGTTAGCTATGTAAAATTTCAAAGTGTTGAATGATACATACGTCTTAAAGTGCCGTTTGTGGTTGAAGTAAGAATTGTCATCATAAACACTAAGGGGATAGGTGAGATTATTTTCGCACTGGTGATTTTGTGGGGTTGAGGAAGTACACGACGGTTGCAACCTGGTGTAAGGGTCTGGTATTGGCTGGTATGCATAACATACCATTATACCGTTGTAAATCGGGCTGTGCCTCTGCAAAGTAGCTGGGTTTATTGTTAACTATTACAATTCCAGTGCCGTACACGACTAGTGCCGTTTTGGAAGTGCCTGAATCTAACTCATGTCTACTACTCTGATGATACCGTTACTGGAGAGAGGAACTACGAAACTTGTTTCAGACTGGTGCTATGACCTTAAGGCTCAATATTATTTCAATAAAAGCAGGTGTGGTTGCAACCAAAATAACTGTTAAAATAAAGGAAGCTACAACCATCTAGCATACCGCTTTTCTTAGCTATATATTCAAACAACTTACCATGTCTCTTTCCTTATGTCATACACTATCTTAAGTCCACCCTCCACCAAACCTGTTACCCAAGTTGTGATGTGGGCTGTTGTGATCATTCTCGGTATCAGTTTCATAATCTGTATTCTTCTCCAGAGATCAGCAGAGCGTCGTGCCGAATACTACGTTAATGCCCAATACCATCATCCCTTTGAAACACCTCTGGCCAATATTTTTAAGCTTTTCTGGAGCCGGAGGAGACCAAAAAAGGCCGCTTCAATCGGTCGGGAGCAGTACCAAGCCCATCAACGAAGAGCATTCAATACTATTCAACAGTGCCATTATTTGCAAGAGCTCGAAATGGGTATTACCACTCCAGCACCAGCGTATACACAGGGAAACTACAGTACCTCGTAACTGGTAGATCCGCAGTTAAAAAGCAGTTGTCTGACTAGCATTAGGCCCGTAAATACCCCTAAACGGTAACAAAGCATCAGGTCCGTAAATACCTCTATACAGTAACAAAGCCTCGCTCTGCCACGATTCTACACAGGCACAACCACCCTATATGAACAGTGGTATTCCCATGTTCTAAGCGGTGCAGCAGGATGAAGAGAGAACGACAAACTATGCTACCAAGAGATTCCAAGTGGTACAATACTCTTTTAGTGACCGTGGGACTAAAGCCAAAGAGACGGGATATAGCTAAACAACAAGTGAATGTAGTGAGCCGAGCTCAAGCCCGAAACTATTGGAAACATCTGGGGGGTTGAGTTGCTGGAGTAAAGGTATAAACTATGTGGGTCGTGTCTTTAAGGAGGGTATAATAGGAGCTATTTGGCCTCCTGTAAGTGGGAGTTGAATGATCTTGGTGTGCCAACTATTTTTAGACGAGTTATACGATGAAGGAGTATGCAGGGAAGAATCTGCACCATTATACCCCTCATAAAGGGCATTTGGAATGCCAGGTGAAAAGTGATGGTGAACAGTGAAAGGTGAAATAGGGAAGGTGAAAAAGAGAAAATAATGAAGAGATAATGTGAAGGTAAACAGTGGAAGAGAAAATAGTGAAGGTGAAATGATGATGCATGCTTAAGGTCGTTTACGAGTTACAGCACAGTAGCACCGCCAACAAAGAAAGATCGTAAGGCTATTTTCGACCTCCAATACTGAAAGGTCACACATGCGATGACATAATCGGCCTTTAAAGACGTGTTTTAAAAAGCAGCTCCTGCAGCACAGCCTTGCATTGCACAGGTCAGTGCATACCAATGCCTCTTCACATGTGACCTGTGCCCCGTGACCTGTGCGACTACAGTACCCGTGACCTGTCTATTTGACTCCCGTGACCTGTCACTGTCTCATACGGGCTCCTAACGGTGCTCGTTATTTACCAATTTCCATTAATAAAGTCCCCCTTCTCCTACTCCTTTCTCACAATTATGTACCTCAACCACAATCTTGCAAAGAGGTGGACTCTGTATGGGTATCCATCCAGCTTCAGCTACAAGTATATCATCATCATTGTCGTGATAGTAGCTGTTCTTTCACTTCTCACAATTTTCATCCGGATGCATCAGATGAAGAAAAAAAGGATTTTGCACCTCGGTCCCAACCAGGCTTTTGTCAACGGTCCCCACCGCCTGTCAGGACTTAACCCGGTCATTTTAAACCCTCTGGCTAATTCCCACCCTATTCCAAGACCATCCGTACCACCACCAGCAGAACCACAATTTACCGAAAGAAGTGAATACACCGATCCTGTGGTAGACCCTCCCCCGACTTACACTCCTAGAAAAGAAGCAGATGCTCAATTTGATGACTACACAAGGCCAGACTCCCCACCACCTGCCCATATCAGATACCAGGTGTGAAAGTCGTGTATACACCTTTTTACCCTGCCCCATTACTCCCGCATATTTTGTTTCAAATCATATAACATGGTTGATTTCAATGTCGAGGGTAAAACCGCTTTGATTACGGGGGGTACTAGAGGCTTGGGCTACGATGTGGCAGAATACTTTGTGTTAAATGGAATATCCACAATCGTCATCACTTCAAGAAAACCGGATGCCTGTAAGCACGCCAAAGAATCATTGCAGTCATATGCTTCTGCTAATGACAAATTGGTGACTATAATTTCCGAGCCTTGTGATATGAACAACGATGATTCAGTAAGACTGTTTGCTACCAGTATCAAGAGTCAGATAGACAAGTTAGATATCCTTATTGCCAATGCCGGAGCCACCTATGGGGCTAAGTTTGAAAATCATCCGGTTGAACAAGTGAGAAAAATATTAGATACTAATATTACCGGTGTTTTCCACAGTATTCAGCAATTTGCTCCCCTTTTAGAAAAGGCAGGTACTTCTTCTGATCCAGCGAGAGTGGTTATCATTAGTTCAATTGTTGCTTTTGTGAACGATTTTAAGGATACCTTTGGTTACATTGCCAGTAAAGCGGGGGTGGCTCACCTCGGTAAGAATTTGGCATTGACTTTGGCGTCCAAAAATATAAATGTCAATTCGGTGGCTCCGGGCTTCTTTCCTACTAAGATGACCAAGTTTTTGTACGCTAAGAAAAAAGAAGAGACAAACTATGGGAATCCTCGGGGAAGATGGGGGTCAAAAGAGGACATTCAGAATTCAGTGTTGTGGTTGTGCTCCAAACAGGCCAATTATGTGAATGGGATCGTGTTGAACGTTGACGGAGGCTTGCACTTGATTGGGACGTCCAAGTTGTAGAGGCTATGGACTTTGAAAGATAATGCTTGAGTATTAATTGAGTATTGAATTTTGCAGCCACAGACCCTAGTATTTGGGCGTCTGATTTTTTGGAATTGTGCATACTTGCCGACTGGACAATGTCTTGTTAGCCAGAGTATCTGATAAGCAGAGCCCCTCACTGTATAGTACTTCACTTTAATATATTCACTCTAGTATATTCACTTTAGTATACTCACTTTAGTATACTCACTCTACTCTATTCACTCTAGTCTATTCACTTTAGTCTATTCACTCTAGTCTATTCACTTTAGTCTATTCACTCTAGTCTATTCACTTTAGTCTATTCACTCTAGTCTATTCACTCTACCACTTACGATATCCCCCAGCTGAGATCCTAAGCACTTGCACCCGTGATTATGATGCTGGTAGGTACTAGTCAAAGGTGCTGTTCATGTTCTCTTCATAGTCATCGTCACTATCTTCATTTCCCCCAATAATTGGCTTGATTATGTTCAAGTTAAACCCTGCATATGACGACCTGGGAGTTCCCGGTGACTTCTGGAATGTAGGTGTATTAGGCGTTTGAGGACTCAAATTTAGCTTGAGATCTGTCCGTTGGTCGTTTATCCGGTGCTTTAATATACTCAACTTATTTTCAAAAGTTGATGTTTGGTTGCTGAAGCTGAACTGCTGTTCATTCAATAGCTTGCTCAAATACTGGATTGACACATCTCTTTGTTCTATCACCTTTTCACTTATCATGAGATGCTTTCTTAGGTTGATATTTATCACTTCTACATCTGCCAACTTTTCACTTAGCTTGGTAAGTGCTTTCTCTAGTTTATTCAATTTCACTTCTTCCTCGTTCACAATCTTCAAGCTACTAATTTTATATGCCAATATTTCCTGTTGGAGTTTTTTAATGATTTGCTCTCGTTCTTGTAGCTTATTTGTGAGTTCCAACCTACTGCTGGGCGAAGCCGGTGACTTCGTGAGAACAGGTATCCGGCTTTCGAAGTCTTTGTTCGGAGTTGTTGGCGTTCTGGAAATTGACGGACTGGAACTAACATGCTTCAACTGACTTTCTAAACTTTCAATATAAAGTTTGTTCTGTTCGTTTTCTCGTTCAAGTTGCTTGAGCCTAAATTTCAATTCACTAGGACTCAATTCTTTGTTTATGAACGCCTTATTCTTGATATTTTTGGCCCTAGATCCAAATCGTAAGGTAGACACCGTCTCTAGCTCGTTTCGAGAGTTGGGAGCAATAGTAAGGATCAAAGTCGTTCTTGAGTTACCACCCAATGACTCTTGTAAAATTCTGGTAAGCTTCGAGTCTCTGTATGGTATATGTGTAGATCTGTGGTCGGTCAAGGCATTGATAACATTTCCCAAGGCCGATAGCGAGCTATTGATATTTTTAGCCTCTTTTAACGTTTGACCAATGGCTCCAGTTCTATCAACCTTTTCACTACCAGCCAAATCGATCAAAAATAAATTGGACCTTTTAATTGACTCGTCGGATAAGTTCCTCTGGTTGACCTTGATCTGAAAGATGGCATGGCTTCTGGAACTTTCAAAATTCATGTTTGTGACATTGGAGGCTCGATTCTTGATTCCAAGCTTCAATAAATGATACAACTCTTTAGTATTGGATATAAAAGCATGGGAAAGTCCCTTGACATAAACCCCATTCTCCTTATCCTCATGTATAGATAACTTGGTGTTATCTCCGACCAATAAGTCATTGATCTGTTCCAAATAAATTTCCATAATGGACAAACTGACAGTGTATTCCACCTCCTTCGACCCGTTTTCTTTGATTTGCCGAAATATATCGTCACTTATCCGAGGGATCAACCCTTTGTTGATTTCGTCGTTGATGGAGGGCCCTAACATCGTAAACGATTTCCCAGACCCGGTTTGGCCATATGCTAAAATAGTTCCATTATATCCACTCAAAACATCCTGCACCGTATCCTCAATGGAGTACTTGTACACGTCTACCTGATTCGATTCGGCCTGGAACACCTTATCGTACGTGTGGTTGTGAGAAGTGTCTCTTCCTTCAATAGTCAACGTTTCCTCATGTGGGAAAGTAATAATTTGATCGTGAGACTCGTGTTCATTCAACGGCCTCACCCTGCAGATCACCTTGATTCTGTTGGACTGTGGCTGCTCGTCCTGGTCTTTAAGCGTATCCGTTTTAACACTGCCACTAAGAAGGAATATCTCTGAATCAAGGCTGTTACTTCGTTTGTGATCTGAAGATCGAATAACACTGGGAAGCACCATGGAAGCTCTTTTGCTTTTGGGAGCCTGTGGTGTTTTTGGTGCAGGTGAACTGGCACTCGACATATTGGCGAAATTCAGGCTTTTTAAGTGCTTGTGTGTTTGGATCAGGAATGTTTTGATCTTTTTGATACGAGATTTTTGTGATCTGAGAATTCGTGAGGCTGCAAATAGACAAGACAACGGGGAGAAAACACAAAAGAACATTTATCTTGAAGTCGTGGCCCATATTACAGTTTGCACAAAGGCGTTACAGTTGTTGTCTCAGTACGTTTTCCACTGATATTTTCCTCCTCCATACACTAACGTACACTAACGTACACCTTCACCATATTCGTGTGCGCACAAAATGAGATTAGTGATATTCACCTTTATCTGGAGTTCCTATGTCTCAAATAGCCATCGAATCGGATTACAACGATGTGGGGAAAGTGGACGGCGTTAGACTTGATGATCGGGACGCAGAAGCTATTGCCTTGTTCAAGCAGGCCATGGATAAAGAAAACAGCGGGAAAATGGCAGATGCAGTGGAATATTATAGGAGAGCATTCAAGGTCAATGAGAAAGTCGACATGCTTTATAGACAGATCGAGTTACCGGTGATGATGCAGCAATTGGAAGATAGTCATGGGAAGAACTCCAATATTAAGGTGGATGAAGCCAAGGTTAAGGCTATCAATGTGGAGAAGTTGTTGCAGTCTTTTGAACATGTGGAAGCGAGGGTTCCAGGTCCTGATGATGCAACAAAGGACGAAATGGTGATAAAATTTGCTAATTTAGGTGTGGATAATCATGAGCAGGTGGTGAAAAAACCTATTTCGCCTTTGGTGCATCTTCACAATGAGATATGGGTATACATTATCGAGCTTCTTTTGATTACATCCCCCGAAACATGGATAAACCTTTCCATTACCTGCAAGAAGTTTGCATTCCTTGGGCTTAGTACCAGTGTTATCTGGAGAAAACTCTGCTACTTGGTGTATCCATTGCAGAACTACGAAGAAAATAGACAATTTATCAATGCCAATCAAACTCCCGAATTTGATGTCAAAGATGAGGCTTTACCGGTGCCAAAAAATCAGTTATTGATATTACCATCGTACAAGTCGTGGAAACACATGCTTGACGAGAGGCCGTTTGTCAAGTTCAATGGCTGTTATATTAGTGTGGTCAATTACTATAGTGAAGGAGGAAACTCGGTGTTTTCCTCTAGATGGACCAACCCTGTCAGAATCATCACGTATTACCGATACCTTCGATTTTACCCCGACGGGACCTGTGTAAAGATGCTAAGTACCCTAGACCCCCACCGGGTCGTGCCGCAGCTACTGAAGTACAATCTTCTGAACAACATCACCAGTTTGATTGACCAAGTGAAAGTGGCAGCTCATCATTCTTCTGTTAACGAACACCATCGGATTTACCACGGCACATGGACGATTTCTACCACGGGGGAAGTCCATATTATTATAAATGACGGATCCGTGTCCTACTACCAGTTCCACTACCATTTCCAAGTCAATTCCATAAGTAAAGTTTTCAAGTATAGTAAGTTGAATTGGATCAAATATTACACTATACGGAAACAAATGAGTGAAGATGACGACCGGGTTGGAGAAGTTTCTGATCTTTCAATTGGCAATGAAAAAGCCTTTAAATTCCTGAGAGTCAAGAGCTACGATGTTAATACCTGGTGAAAATATGCCTAAATCATTTGTATCTATATATCTTGTATGCCAGTAATAGACGTAAATTTCAGCACAAAGGCGTAACTCCTCGTCTGCATTTTTGGCTTCAAAAATTTTTCTCACAAATCCATCGTTCGCTGAAAATTTGATTCCAGTAGACACTAGACAACAGGTATAATGTCACGGTTCTTCACACGGTATGATTCAGAATCATCATCTGAAGAAGAGGATTTGTTGAGTTCAGAAGAGGAAGAACTTTTGGACTCCTCTCAAGACGAACAAATCGAACAAGATGACGATAGTGATTTTTTCAACGACAATGAAAGTGAAAGTGACAGTGATAGTGACAGCGATGTCGTGGCAAAAGGACCAGCATACTTCTTAAAGAGTAGTTTTCTTAAAGGGGGACGTGATTCCGACGATGACAGTGATGAGGATGACAGAAGAGTGGTGAGATCTGCCAAAGATAAATTATTTGATGATTTGAAAAACTCAATTGACAAATTGGATACGGCCAAATTGATTAACCACTGGATAAACGCGTTGACCGAGTTCGATAAGTTGGGTAAGTTGTTGACCAGATCTAACCAGCAAAATTTCGGTACTCCAAACTTTTATATCATTGCATTAGCTGAATTGGAAGAGTTTATCAATGAATTTGGTTCTAATAACGAACAAGATAAAAAGAAGATGCCCGCTGATCAATCAAGAGCTTTCAATACTATCAGACAGAGAGTAAAAAGACAGGTGAAGGAATTCCAGTCATTAATTGACTTGTTCCACCAAGAGCCAGATTTATTTGCAAAAGATGAGCCAGTCGAAGTGCCTAGAGTTGCTTCCACTTCAGGCCCAGAAGAAGAATCTACTACCGGATTCACTTCGGTCGGTGCTCTTAGAAACTTGAGTCCTGTTTTCCAAACCTTGAAAGCTATTAGTGAAAGCAGAGGTAAGAAGAACATTGATAAATTTGAACAAATTCAAACTTTGGAATTATTATTGGAAGAAACAGGTCCTAATGGTAAGACATTTGACTTGATTTCAATTTACCAGATGTTGATTTCCATCAGGTTTGATGCTTCTTCCAATCAGTCATTCATGCCTTTGACCCACTGGCAAAAGAATTTAGATGATATAATTTCATTGATAAAAATCTTGAATAAGAATATTTCCACTTATCAGGTCAATGAATTCGGAAAGGCTACTGATGATATCGATATCGAACCTGAAGTGAATGAAAAAGGAGTCAAAATTCTTTTGGGATCTGTTGGTTCATTGATTGAAAGGTTAGATGATGAATTAACCAAATCATTACAAAACTCCGATCCTCATTCCACCGAGTATATTGAAAGATTGAAGGATGAGAGTAGCATCTACAAGTTGATATTGAAAGGTCAATTGTACATTGAATCCACTTATTCTTCTGAACAATTGGAAGATTTTGATGGTAATAGTCAATTGTCAAGAATAGTGTCCAGAAGATTAGATCATATTTACTATAAACCCGACCAATTAATAAAGTCCAATGAAGCTAATGCTTGGGAAGATGTGACATCTTCAATTGACTCGGTTGTGGTATCTAAAGGAAGTGAGCCGGCAGAGGTTATTGAAAGTTTAAGTGATTTCTTGGCCAAGAATTCCACCGAAATTTATGGAAAGAAGACTTTATTGAGTAAGATCTACTACTATGCTGTGAACAATAACCATAAAGTTGCCAATGATTTGTTTTTGAATTCCAAAGTGTACTCTCATATTGATAAAGCCGAGTCGTCATTACAGGTGATGTACAATAGAGCATTAGTTCAGTTGGGATTGAGTGCTTTTAGAGTTGGATTGATCGATGTGAGTCACCAAGCATTAAATGAGATTGCCAACTCCCAGAGATCAAAAGAGTTATTGGGACAAGGTTTCAATACCAAATACCCAAGTCAAGCAACAGTAACTGAAAAGCAAAAGTTATTACCATTCCATATGCATATTAATTTGGAATTATTGGAATGTGTCTATATGACATCTTCTTTATTGATGGAAATTCCAGCTATTGCTCAAGTTTCAAGTTCTGTTAAAGATAACAAACGTAAGTTAGCATCAAGATCTTTCAAGAGCAAATTGGAGTTCCACGATAGACAATATTTCACTGGACCACCAGAAAGTATTAAAGATCACATAATTCATGCTGCTAAAGCTTTACAAAAAGGAGATTGGACCAAGGCTTATGATTTATTATCATCAATCAATATCTGGAAATTATTCCCAAATAACACCGAATTATTGGCTATGATGAAGAATCAATTACAAGTTGAAGGATTAAGAACTTACATTTTCACATATAAATCGATATATTCCAAATTATCCATTGAATTGTTATCCACCACTTTTGAACTTGACAAAGAAAGAGTCATTAGTATCATAAGCAAGATGATAGAGTCCAATGATATCGCTGCCAGCTTCAATGACGATGAGAAATTCATAAATTTTGCCAGTAATGAACCTCAAAGAACAAAATTACAAGAATTGGCCCTTATTATGAATGAAAAAGTGGGTTTATTAACCGAAAAGAACGAAAAAACCGCTTCCCATGGTCGTGGAAGAAAGCCACAACAACCACAACAGCACCAGAATCAAGATGGACCAAGAGAACAAAAAGAACAAACTCCACAATCGCAACCACCTCAATCTCATTATCAACATCATAGAGACCAAAGAGATGGAGGTGATGACTCTGGTAACAAATTTAGAATTGCAAACGTCAATTCTAATAATGATGAATTTCAAGCCATGGCTTAAATGACTTTAATACACCTATATTATGTAAATTAGCATTACTAATATATTTCTCTACTAGTTCAAAATTTTTGAGATGCGATTTTCAAAATTAATATTGATTTAAATGACAATAGACCCCAAACCACTAAAGAAACTAAAGGTATCCCAGCTCTGTGAATTGTGCCATGGTCGTAAGGCAGTGATGAAGAGGCCCAAGAACCTTCAAAAGCTTTGTAAAGAGTGTTTTTATGTGGTATTTGAGACGGAAATTCATAATACCATTATCGATGCTAAATTATTCTATCTGGGAGAAACCGTCGCTATTGGGGCTTCTGGGGGCAAAGATTCAACCGTTCTTGCTAGTATCATGAAAACGTTGAATGAAAGATATGACTATGGGCTCAAATTAGTGTTGTTGTCCATAGATGAGGGAATTAAAGGATATAGAGATGATTCCTTAGCAACCGTGAAGAGGAACCAAGCACAATACGACATGCCTCTTGAAATCGTGTCGTATAAAGAGCTTTATGATTGGTCAATGGACGAGATTGTGGCGTGTTCTGGAATGAGAAACTCCTGTACTTATTGTGGGGTATTAAGACGACAGGCTTTAGATAGAGGAGCAGAAAGATTAGGTATAAACCATGTCTTGACCGGGCATAATGCAGACGACATGGCCGAGACTGTTTTGATGAATATTCTTAGAGGGGACACTCAGAGGTTGGAGAAATCTTGTACTATATTGACAGAATCAGTCGATTCTCCTATGAAAAGGTCAAAACCCTTCAAGTACTCTTACCAAAAGGAGATTGTGCTATATGCCCACTACAAGAAGCTAGACTATTTCTCCACAGAATGTACATATGCCCCGGAATCATTTAGAGGAACCACCAGAGAGTTATTGAAAGCCCTTGAAGCAATTAGGCCGTCATGTATTATGGATATCATTTACAGTGGAGAACACTTTGAGCTCCGAAAGAAGAAGCGTACACAAAATTTCAAGAACAAAAAGAAGGCACTGGAGCAAGAGATGAACGGAGATGGGTCAGTTTCCCTTAATAAAGGGTTCAAAGATGGGAATAAATGTGAAAAATGTGGATATTTGTCTTCCAACAAGATTTGTAAAGCATGCTTCTTATTGGCGGGATTAGAAGCCAGCAGAGCCAAAATTCAACTTGATAATGATATGTCGGTTGATGGGGCTGCCAAATTAACTAAAACTTTGGAACACCTATCCTTTTAAAGTCTATTTCTTTACATAATAATGTCTAACGATTTTAAGATCAGATTATCTAACTAACTATTCCTATGATGGGTGGAATCTATTTATTGGGTCATAATGTCTAGATATTTATTACTTCAGGTCATAATGTCTAAATATTCAGATCCTAATAATTACTTACCAAGATCACCTCTGTGTAATGCAGATGTACCAGCTTGATGAGTAGGGAAGATAAGAGTCTCAGCAATCACAGTTTTCAACTTTCTACTCACACCAAAAACCACCACTTCGGCAATATCTTCCGGGCCCAATGGTTCGGTGTCTTCGTAAACCTTATCAGCAGAGGTCTTATCGCCATAATTTCTAACAATGGAGAACTCTGTCAAAACTGCACCAGGATCCACTTCCAAAACTCTGATTCTGGTGTTTATCAATTCTTTTCTCAAAGAAGTAGAGAAGAATTTGACAGCTGCTTTAGTGGCACAATAAACACTTCCACCGGGGTAGGCGTCTCTTCCAGCAATGGACCCAATATTGACAATGTCACCTCTGTTCTTGGCCTTAAATTGTGGTAAAATCGCGTTGGTTAAACTGATCAAACCAATGACATTGGTGTTGATCATACCACCAATGTCTTCTTCTGTAAGTTCGCCGACTTGGCTACGACCTAAAGCCTTACCCGCATTATTGACTAAAACATCAATATCTGAAAATTCTGAAGGAATACCTTTAAGGAATTCCTTGATGGAATTACTGATGCTAACATCCAAACCCGCTGTGTATATCTGAATTGAAGGAAACTGGCTGATCAATTGTTGTTTTAATTCCTTCAACTTATCCTCCCTTCTAGCAGCTAAAATCAACTTGATGTTTCCATTGGCAGCAGCTGCAAACTCCCGGGCCGTGGCTTCTCCAATACCAGAAGAAGCTCCGGTGATTAAAACGATTTTGTTGGCCAATCTCTCGGCCACTTTGGTGGTGAACGACATTTCAAAGATATAAAGAAGAAAAGGAAAATATACCGGGAGTAACTGCCTGAATTTATATTGAGGAACGATATCTATATGGGCATAAATACTGCATATACCAAAATACAAAATGGTACTTATTATCCGCCACAGTTCTAAGAGTCACGGTGTAAGTGAACGGCACTGGCTTGGTTAGTGGAAAACACCAAGGTTTCGGCCATTACAGTTTTTTGTTTTCTGGTGATAGCAAAAACGATAAATTCCGCTATATCTTCAGCGTACAATGGTTCAGTGCCGGCGTAAACAGCTTTGGCTTTGTCTGTATCACCTTTGAATCGGACATTGGAAAATTCAGTTTCAACATTACCCGGATCAATTTCAATCACTCTGATCTTGGTGGTAATCAATTCTTTCCTCAACACATGAGAAAAGGATTTAACACTGGCCTTGGTGGGACAATAAATACCTCCACCAGGGTATGGATCTCTCCCGGCGATAGACCCGAGGTTGATGATATCACCAGAATTCTTAGCTTGCATTATGGGCAAAACTGCTTGAGTCAAGGTGATCAATCCAAGGACATTGGTTTGGAACATTGTTACAATATCTTCCTCTAAAATAGAGCCTACTGGATCTCTACCCAAGGCTAACCCAGCATTATTGACCAAAATATCGATATCTGCAAACTGTTCCGGTAAGTCCAGAATAAAAGGTTTGATTGTTTCAATCTTCGACACATCTAACGCAGCCGTTAACACTTTAATGTCAGGATATTGTGATTGGAGATCTTTAGATAACTTATCTAATTTATCTTGTCTTCTTGCAGTCAAAATCAATTTAATGTTCCCATTGGCGGTGGCAGCGATTTCTCTGGCGGTCGATTCTCCAATTCCAGCCGATGCACCGGTGATGAGAACCACTTTTCCTACAATTCTTTCAGCAGCTTTAGATCCGTAAGACATGGTGTTGAATTTGACAGTTCGCCAATCGCATTACTTATCTAATTCAAAGATCACGTGACGCAGAATATTAAATGTAGCCACGGTGCTAGACTTCGTTTCCAAGTATACAAAATTTATTTATTCTTATAAATTATAAATTGATTAGTAGTAAGTAGATGGAGCACGAGCTTGGAAGATTTTGACAGATTTTGGAATTCTGTGTGGTAATGGGAATTTTAAGTCTTTGGCTAAGAATTGCTTAACGTATTGTCTCTTGACATCATCAGTCTTTTCTAATTCAACAACCTTCAAGATGTGGATACTTCTAAATCTAGCTCTGTGTCTAGCAGCCAAGTCAGCATACATGGTGTCAACGGCACCAACTCTGGTAACATCTCTGTATTCTTTGTACATGTTGTGGATACCAGATCTGGAGTCGTATCTAATCCAGATACCAAAGGTCTTGACCTTGGTTGGGTGAGCTTCAGCAATGACATTGACGGAAACAACTTCACCAGAGGCCTTCTTAACCTTGTGTAATTTTTGTAAGAAATACCAGTATCTAGATTTAGCAACAACGACATTTGGAGCAAAAATTCTCATACGGTATAATTTTGGTTCAGGGACCGACTCAGTAGGTAAACGTCTACCGATAACTTGATATTCGTTCAATCTTGCCATTCTAAACGGTTGTTAGTATACTGTTGGTAACCTGCTGAAAGTAGGTGGTCATCGTAAAACGGTAGGTTCTTCATTTGCACGGATAAAACTCATGCCACGCAACGAGGATTGATCTTTGTTTCATAAGTCTTCGGCGTACGTTGACATGGCTGGGAAATTATATGTTCTTTTTGTAGGAGATGACATGTAGTCGAGCTTCAACACGGAAGATGATCTGCCAGAATTTGATGGACAGGTACCGGTTAGCCACATAACCATTTACATGGATGACAAAACACCCTTCAGACATTCGTTGGTATCATTTCGATTTATTATAACATACTTCTTTATTATATTACAAGTTGTAGTGAAAATTAAGATGAATTTTTTTTTCTGTTAATTTGAGAAGGAACCGAAAAAAACTTGCCTGTGTACACGGTAAAAACGAGAGAAACTTTCACAGTCACGCAAGGTTTGTGAGGGCTGCAGCCCGCCTGATTATTTTTCATAATACCCATACTCAACAACCAGGTACCTAAGGTTAGGTAAAATCTTTCTCAAGAGTTACGACTTTAGGTGGCCTGTATTTCATAGATCCCAATTTTCATTCCACCTAATATCCTCTATATATTTTTGATTATTCCTAATATCTTCTATATTGAATTCTTATGCTTCTAAACACTTAAACATTCTTCCTATACCTCGACTCGGCCTTTTTCTGCATCACCTTTTCCCTTCTCCGTTTAGCCAAGTCTCCACATTCAGTCTTCAAAATTGCGTCCCACCATCTGAAACTACTAGCGTAATTTCCAATAAAATAATGATGGTGTTCGTCATGGTGCTCTGCCCCCGCCCAAAACGGCAAATATTTGTTAAGTGACCATGGAAAATCGTACCCTGAATGGGAGTCTACGGCCTGGAATAACCTCAAGGTGATCCACACACAAATGGTAAATAGGTGTAAAATAGGCAAGTCCGGGTAATGGTATTTTGACATGTAGGCATATATGACAGGAAATCCTACAGTGCCGAACCCTAAAGCCATCACTTCAATGGGATGGGCATACTCTGCGGCAAATCCGAAGGGAGCAGCGTATCTGTGGTGTTGTTTGTGGATATACTTGTAAAATATACCATAATGAAATATTCTGTGGAAAACATAATGCCAAAGGTCTTCCATCACGAAAAATACTCCTATTTGCAAAGCCATCAACTTCAAACACGGAAACGGAACCGAAATAGATATGTTAAGTGTGGCACATAGAGGGTGGAATAGCCATATTGGAATAGCCTCTACCATTAAATGCTGTTTGAACACAGTTTTGCAACATTCCCATTGTTCTCTATTCGAGGGGATTTTTGTGGGCTGGATTTTCCACTGGTGGAAGTATGGGATTCGATCAACTATAAACCATGGCAAACACCGGCCGAAATACATAATTTCGTGGGTCAAAAAGAATAGTAGTCCAGTTGCAAAAACATCATTGTTGAAATAAATGTACCAGCCGGCCCATAAAGTCTCGATGTAATTTAATGACGAGTTATCCAAATCAGCCAAAATCTTGGTGAATGTGTGTTCATGGGACAAGTAGGCCAAAGATGATGTTTCATTAAACATTTCTATAGAGAAAACATTTCAACTCATCATATAAATACCACATCGTATAACATCACACGATTTTCTCGCATCATCTTTGCAATCATTCGATTTTTATTCCTATATTAATTCTATACGATCGAAACGACTATTGCTCGATTCAAACAACCCGCTCCTTTGGCAAAATATCAACCAATAAACTCTCATCGATATTTGTTAAGTTGGAGCCACTGTTCTTTTTGTAGGTGGTGATATTGTCAAAGAACTTGTCAAATAAAAACGCAGTATCTAAAGGACCACCTTTAGCTTCGGGGTGGAACTGAGTGGAAAATATGGGTTTGGACTTGTGGATCATACCTTCATTTGACAAGTCGTTCAAATTGGTGAAATAAGGTTCCCATTCTGCCGGATCTAAAGTGGATGGATCCACTGCATAACCGTGATTCTGAGACGTAATGTGACAATTTCCAGTCAACAAGTCCAAAGCAGGAATGTTATGAGCTCTGTTACCGTACTTCAACTTGATAGTTTTGGCTCCAGATGCTAACGCTAATAATTGGTGTCCCAAACAGATACCAAATATAGGAATGTCGTGATGAGTTTTCATGGTCAATTTTAAATTCTCAATGGTGGAAGCACAGTGGGTTGGATCACCAGGTCCATTGGATATAAAAATACCGTCGAACTTATTGGCAACCTTGTTTATGGGGTAATTATACGGGAAAACCGTTAAAGAAGCGCCTCTTTCGACCAAACACCGCAAAATGTTTTCTTTGGCACCACAGTCCAACACCGCCAAATGGATGTTTTTACTGTATTTCTTAGGACAACTGACATGGAAAGGAGCCTTGGTTGTGACCTTGTGCACCAAGTTAACGGCCTCAGGATCTTCAAAAGCAGCATCTTCATCAGCATCGTACTCTTCCCCAATGGTAATTTTTCCCAAAGAAGAACCTTTATCTCTCAAATATGACACCAATTGTCTGGTATCAACCCCTGTAATAGCAGCAACTCCGGATCTTTTACACCATTGTTGTAATGACTCAACAGCAGTCCAGTGACTGTATTGTAATGCCACATCCGATACCACAATTCCAATACATTGCACTGTTGGAGATTCCACGTATCTCAATAAGTTAAACTCATCTTTTTCTGAAGTGGAAGGAACCCCGTAATTTCCAATCAATGGTTGAGTAAAACACAAGATTTGGCCTTTATAGGAAGGGTCGGTCATGGATTCAGGGTACCCCACCAAAGACGTGGTAAATACCGCTTCTCCACTGACATTTGTGTTGGCACCAAATGAGTACCCACTAAACACGGGCCCGTCTTTGATTGTCAAAGTGGCTCTATCCAACTGTGACGTTTTGTTGTACTTACTAGCGGTGGCCAACATCCTGGCGCCCCACTTGAAGGTGCTTTTGTTTCCAAACAAAACACTCATCATATTGTTAAAGGTATATTGGAAAATTTTTACTGCTGATTACGAATCGCGGTTAATGAAAGAAAATCTTGTCAAATTACTCAATTTGGAATGACTCATCGATTTGGCGTAATTCGTTATATTGTACACATAAATACTACATGGAATGGCTACCCGAGCAAATCGTCAAGAAAATGTTGGGAATCGTGGGGTGTTTCGGCGATACTCTTGATGTTAGGGTTCTTGTTGCCTGTGTGGCCTTTGTGAGGGCCTGTGTAGTCTTTGTTTGGAGCCCTGCCCTCTAGAGACATGTTAAGCAATTCGTCCAAGTCGTCTATATCTGAATTATCGCTCTGTGACTCCACCTGGGACTCTCCGAGTAACATTCCAAGATCCTCGTCGATTCCTGTTTGTGCGATTGGTTGTGAGTTTTGAAGCTTTTTGTTGAAAAAGTCCATATGTGCTGGGTTATTGGAACTGTAATTGTTCAAATCAAGTACTTTACTTTTTTTTTGGTTGTCACTAAACTTACTTTTGATCAGGGAGTAGAACTTCATTTGGTCAGACTTGGCCCCTCTTTGCTCTTCTTCGTGTATTTCCTGTGGAGTCAAGTCCCGTATTATTCCTTTAGGGTTTAAACGACTAGAATCACCAAGAGAGCTGTGGCCAACCTTGAACCCTATAAGTTCGCTGGTGGGAATGGTATCTAATTTTCTCTGTGCCAACTTCTTTCTGTGAACCAGGTCGTAATCTTGATCTTTTTTCACCGTTTGGCTATAGTCTTGTAATCCATACTCTTCAAGTACATCCCCCAGATCCTGGCTGATTGGGAGCTTCCTGTTCTTTCTTTTGGTGATTGGAATCTCGGGAATAAACTCATTCAATCTGACCTGTTTCATGGGCTCGGTTCCAAGGTATATGCCGTCTTTATTATCGTCCTCAGTTTCCGCTTCTCCATTGAATAACTGGTCTCTTTGCACCTTCAAGTCCTCTATCACCTGTCTCTTGATCCTCCGCTTCTGTTCCATCGGAACTTCCGGCAACTCGCCAATACTGGGGTAGAAATAGTTGATGATGTCTTCGTCCACGTCAGAATCCCATTCACTGGTCATTTCATCGATATCTAGCTTCATGTACTCTTGCTGAGTCTGCTTCTTTTTAGAAGTCCATTTCGGTTGTGTGGGCTTTTCCTCCTTCTTGGCAAGTAATCCGTGCTTGGCCAAGTACTGCCTCTTGGCCTGCTTATCATATTTGGAGTTCTTCAACACCATGCTTAAAAACTGCGATTTTATGTTTTGACGCAATTTTTCTTTTGAATACCTTCAACATGTCGGAAAAGCCAAACCTGGTTAACAACAAGACGGTGGAGGAGTTATTAAACCTCCTCTCCATGGGAGCGGAGTTGAGTGATGCTCAAAAAAAGCAGATGAAAGATCACAAATTTTGGAAAACTCAGCCAGTTCCTAGCTATGATGAAAAGATCATAAAAGAAGGACCTATCGATAAGATCAAGACCCCTGCTGATATTCCCGACACCCCATTCCCCTTGATCAAAGAATTCGAATGGACCGAGGTCAATTTGGACGACGATAGTGAGTTGGACGAATTATACCAGTTATTGTATGAGAACTACGTTGAGGATCAAGATGCTACTTTTAGGTTCAAATATAGCCATGAGTTCTTTAAGTGGGCCTTGAAACCTCCGGGCTGGAGGAAAGAATGGCATTTGGGAGTTCGCGTAAAGGAAAGTGGCAAATTGGTGGCTTTCATCGCCGGAACCCCTTGTGATTTGAAATTAACCAAGAGTAACAGCGTTTTAAAGTCGGTAGAAATTAATTTTTTGAATATCCACAAGAAACTCAGATCCAAAAGATTGGCACCTGTTTTGATCAAGGAAATCACCCGAAGAATCAATAAGCAGAATATTTGGCACGCTTTATACACTGGAGGACAAGTTTTACCCAGTCCTGTGTCTACTTGTAGATACACTCATCGACCCATTAATTGGTCTAAATCGTATGATGTGGGGTTCAGTCACTTACCTGTCAACCAAACCAAGTCCAAAATGATGGCTCATTATGCCTTACCCAATAAAGGAAGTATTTTGGGGTTCCGGGAAATGGAAACTAAAGACTTGGATCAAGTATACGATTTACTCACTAGCTTTCAACAACGGTACGAAATAATTCAAATATTTACCAAACAAGAGTTGAGTCACTGGTTACTTGGAGGTAACTCCATTGGTGAGTCAGGCAAGTCCAATGTTATCAAAACCTATGTGGTTGAAACGAATGGAAAAATCACTGATTTTTGTTCTTATTATTTGTTACCCTTCACCGTATTGAATAATCCAGATCATACCGAATTAGGAGTGGCCTACTTATACTACTATGCATCAGATTCGGTTAATGATGAAGATTCGTACAAAAAGAGATTAATAAGCTTGATGCAAGATATTTTGATAACCAGTAAGCAGTATAATGTGGATGTGTTTAACTGTTTAACGTCTCAAGATAACCCATGTTTTATTAAACCATGTAAATTTGGTCTAGGAGACGGGTACCTAAACTACTATTTGTTCAATTACAAAACGTTCCCTATACACGGAGGAATCGACCCGGACACCAAGGAAGTTATTTCCAAGGCCGGTGGGGTTGGAACCGTGCTTCTTTGAAATATATACCTGTCCTAAAAAGCTCATCGCACGTAGTCAAAAAAAAATTTAAATATTTAACCCACAATGTTATCTGCAACTACATGGGTACCACGAGGTTATGCAGCCGAATTTCCCGAGAAGTATGAGTTGGATGATGCCGAAATGGAGAGAATCACGGCCATGGCAAAGCTTCAAATAGGAGAAGGTACAGAAGAGGACGAAGAGGAAAATTCCAAAATCCAAGATGACATTGAAATCGACGATGATTTGAAGGCATATAACTTGGAAAACTACGATGACGACGAGGAAAGTGAAGGGGAAGACGTTGGAATGCTCCCTGGATTGAGTGGTACTGATGCAAAGTACCATGAGGGTGAAGAGGGGCAAGATCCTTATTTATCTTTACCCAATGAAGATGATATCAAAGAAGACAGACAAGAGTTACAAGTTTACCCTACGGATAACTTAGTTTTGGCCACCAGAACGGAAGACGAAATATCATTCTTGGACGTGTACGTGTATGATGACGGGGCTGGAAATATTGGTAAAGATGATATCGAAGATGACCCCCAGTTACCCAAAGGGTTCATGAGAGAATCTTCATTATACGTTCATCACAGTTTAATGTTACCCGCATTTCCCTTGAGCGTGGAATGGATCAATTACAGACCTGGTGGAGGTGAAAATGATGTGGGTAACTTTGCTGCTATCAGTACATTCGACCCTCAAATTGAAATATGGAATTTGGACTCAGTTGATAAAGCTTTCCCCGACTTAATTTTGGGAGAACCTGAACCAAATGCTATACCAACCAAACGTAAGAAGAACAAGAAGAAGTCCAAACAACAGCATATAACCACACATCATATCGATGCCGTGTTATCTTTGGCTCATAATAAAGCTCACAGAAATGTATTAGCTTCAACTTCGGCTGATAGCACTGTCAAATTATGGGATTTGAACAATGGAACGGCTGTAAGATCTTTTGACAGTGTCCATTCCAAAAAAACTGTTGCCTCGTCACAATGGCATTTATCTGAAGCATCTATCTTATTGACTGGTGGATATGATGGTAGCTGTGGTATAACTGATGTTAGATTAAATGAAAACATGACCAAATCATATAAAATAGGGTCTTCTGAAGATGTTGAAACTGTCAAATGGGGAGTTCGTCCTGAAAACTTTTACTGTGGTACCGAAAGTGGAAATATCTATGCATTCGATATCAGATCCCCGGATCAACCTCTTTGGACTTTGCACGCACATGATGCTGGTATATCTTCTTTGGAAATCAATCATAACATCCCAGGTTTATTATCCACTTCTGCCATGGGGGAAAAGGCTGTTAAATTCTGGAAATACCCACAAGAGTCAGGTTCTAAGGGTCCGTCCATGATTTTAAGTCGTGACTTTGATGTCGGAAATGTTTTAACTACTTCTTTCGCTGGTGATATTGAAGTGGCTGGAAGTATTGTCATTGGTGGTACTAACGGGGCTATGAAGCTCTGGGATTCCTTAAACAATAGATCTGTTCGTAGTGCTTTCAAATCGGAATTAAAGGCTTTACAGGCTACAGCTAAGGAAGAAAGTGCTAAACTCAACAAAGTATCAAGAATTTCCCACAAGTATCAAAGCGATGCTCAAGATAATGTAATGACAGTTGAAGATTCCGGAAGTGAGTCGGATGGTGATGAAGAGTAATGGTTTCGATGCGTCAACTTGTATAATAACCATAATATCATTAATATATACTTAAAGTATTTACACTCACCTTAACATAATCATTTTCTTCGTCTTACAAATTAATAGTAGAACTTGCTTCCTATTGCAAAGTTCACCTCAATAATAATCATTTGCTTCATATTCATCCCCATCTCCATCTGCCAATGAGTCAACTTCCGATTGGTTATAGTCTGCATCACTAAACTCCACGTACCGGTTTCTTTTCAATTCCACTTCGTCATCGGAATTTATATCCTCATCATCCGTTTGATCTTCTTGGGGTTCCTCTTTGGACTCCAATTCCATCTTTAACTCATGGATAATATCAAAACATTCAGCCAACAAAGCATTTAAAGTACCTTGTCCTTCAGGAATTTGGTTATTTATTATGAATTTCCCATCATTTCTTAAATTGTCCAAACTGGCCAACTTGAATTGGAACGGATATAATTCCCGAAGATTATTTAACCCATCGATTCTTTTGATGTCTAATAAGCACCTTCTGACAGTGGATAATTGATTATGGATAGGTTGTAACGATTCACTCACAGGTTCACTACTTTCCAATAATTTATAAATCAACGAGTAGCATCTTCTTAATAAATACAACAATAACACTTGGATATTCTTAAAGTTCAAATTGGTTTTCAAATCACTGGAGCATCCTTCCAATAAATTAATTCGTTTATCTTCGATTTCTTTTAAATCATTTTGATAATTGTACAAATCTGTCTCTCTCAAAGTCCACCTTCGTGTAATCAACAAATTCTCCAAATTAGACTTGATGTTTGTCAACTGATGATATAATGTTTCGAAATTCCCAATCTCTTGGTTGTAGTGCTCATTTAACGATAGTTGATCAAATAACTCGTTGAAATCCCTTCCCTTGTTTATATTCAAATCTCTGATAAGGTTATTGCAATCATCTAATAACCCATTCAATATACTTTGACTCGGTAAATTACAATCAAAATTTCCACTTTCGTCTCTCATAGATTCAACATTCTTCAATTCGGTTCTAAGGCTTTTAATCTCTTCATCCAACGGCTTTGTATTATCGTCAATAATAAAATTTATTAAGTTCCGTCGTAAAGTGAGCAACTTATTGTAGATAGTCTTGACATTTTCCGGCAAGTCCTTAATTTTATCCATTAACTCGTTTAACAAGTTCTCACACTTATTATACTTCCTCCGGATATAATTTATTTGTTCATTTTTTTGGCCATTCTCTACCGGTTCCAGTGAATCCCCATCATCATCGTAGGTATAAGTATTGATGATGGATTTAATATCTTCCAATCTCTTGGAAATTGGCTTCAAGTCGTCAATGGTGTATAGCTTTCCGTCTTTTAAATGAGTTAACAATTTGTGAACAGTTGATAAAGATGAATAAGTGGCGGGAGCAAATTTGGTCAATCCGCAAGTTAAAAAGCACAAGGAAATCAACTGCCAGATATCATCAATCAAGGAGTCGTTCAAATTGGGTAATTCTAACTTCATTCCCTTAATTTCCTCATCTTTTCGAATAATAGATAACTCGTTCAAAAAGTCCAAAAAATTATTATAGATAGAATAGATTTGCTTGGAGTCGATGTACTGACGTCTGTTATTTTTCAATTTTCCCAACTCCTGGTAAATTTTGGTAAACTCTCCGTTCAATTCTTTCTCGTATAACGGCAAGTTCTTCATGGTTAAGTGAATATGTTAATTAATTTACTGTTTCAAATGTCATACCATCGTTGAGAATTCGCATGGTTGGCACACGACTCCAGG
Source organism: Yamadazyma trypodendri (assembly GCA_030572515.1). Lineage (NCBI taxonomy): Eukaryota > Fungi > Ascomycota > Pichiomycetes > Serinales > Debaryomycetaceae > Yamadazyma > Yamadazyma trypodendri. Next base: position 72,890 of record JAJMAI010000014.1, on the reverse strand, counting down.
GATATTCCGGGGTCAATTCCAAAACCATTTTAGAAGGTAATCATTTAGTCATTTTCAAGATATCATTTTCAAGCACATAAAAAACTATAAACACTAGTCGGAATCAGGATTTGCCACCTGTAATATTTTTCTAGAATAGTCCGTTTCGTCGGCCAAAGAGCCTTCACTTAATCTTCTTCTACCTAGCATTATAGGATTCAATCTAGGATCGACTAAATCGTTATTATTGACATTATCGGAAGGATGAGTAAAAGGGTTAGTCATTGGCATATCTAGACCGTTAGGTTTGCCTTTCTTTGATTTTCCAGTCCCATAAGTTCTCTCAATGGAGCCACCGACCCCGGGCTTATCAAAGTATTCTTCCTCATCGTCGTCATCGTCTTGTTGACGTTTCCGTTTAATAAAGAAGAATGCAAGTAAAGCAATTATTACAACCGCAGCCACTCCTCCCACAGCTCCACCAACTATAGCACCAGTATTGGAGCCACTGCTCTTTTTGGAGTCATGTCCTGAATCACTGGTAGATGTAGCGGATGCACTGCTAGAGGTTGCAGTAGGGTCTGCATCCTTGGTGACAGTTCTGATTATAACAGAACCTTGTGAATCGGAACTTTGGGTAGTAATAACGTTAGAATCCTCTGAACTGGATGGGGCCTCGGTCACAGAGCTGGATTCTGTGGAAGTCGATGAAGTTTTTGTGCTGGAGGAGGTGGAGGTGGTGGTTTGGGTGCTACTGGTTTGGGGTGCGGCGGATGATGAAGGAGCAGCAGAAGCAGCAGTAGAAGTAGCTTGATCAGAAGCGCTTGATCCAGAATCAGTATCGTCATCAGTACCAAGACCCACATAGACACTGTAAACAGAAGAACCACCACAATTCTCTTTATTGTATCCAAAACATTGGACATCACACAGGGAATCTGAAGTTTGGTCGGAGGAGGAAGGTTTACTATCAAGACAGTAGCATGTGCTTCCATCTATTAAAGCAACATATGGACTATTGGGGCAAGCCTTGGCACAGAGGCCAGAACTTTGGTATTGGTTATAACCTTCATTTGTACCATCAATTGAGGAGTAACACCCCACTAAAGTGCCCGCTGATACCAAAGGAAGGTATAGTATGAATAACTGGATAAGGTGTAGCATTGTGAGGATCAAATGGGGTATAAAATAGGGAATGAAATGAAGTAAAGAATGTCGTTATAATCGTGAATATCAAAGGGTAAAATAGGAAACCGTTGTTTTATCGAAAAGACAACGGAACTTGGGGGATAAAAAAAGATCTAGTCGGTAATCCTATGTAACAACGAACGTGAGTTAACCGGGTAGTCTCTATGATATATCTTATGAACGTATTGTTTGTATAAAACGAGTGTTCTAAATTTGTTATTCCAGATCACAGAAAATTTTTTTTGAGGAAAGTGTGTATTTTATATAAATACAGCCACCCTTCGAACAAGCGCCTGGGGAACACCCTCGGAAATGGCTGGTGTATGGGTTTGGTGTATGGGTCATCATTTTTTAGATGCCTCCGTTCGGTTGGAGCCCAGAAAAGAACAATATCCAATAGTGCATAAGTGAGTTCTTGGGCTGGATTGATAATTTTACTAATATTGAGTTGTGGGATGGACTATGGTATAGGTTCTGGAGTGAAGTCCGGAAAAATTGTTACCGGAATAGCGCACTTCCGACTGCTTGACGGATAGATTAATTGCCTGATCGAGTTTCTTTTTTGAGACATTCTTTCAGTGAAACGAGGAGCCGTGTTCAAACGCATGGTAAAAGAGGCTCCAAAGTGGGTATCTAGATGAAAAGTTGTAGATGAAGAGAAGTGTGAGTGTGCAAGCACTATGTGATGGATTGGTGGTCATGGCTGCTGTATAAAGTGTTTTTTGAATGTCTCTGTTGCCAGAACTCCTTTCCCATTTACGTGTACCGCGTTTTAGTTCTAGATTCTGTCGCTTATATATTGAGTGTGACACGACTGCCCTCGGAAGTACGCCCACTTCGTCTACATGAAGTAAGAGCCCACTTGGCATGCGTGTCTTGTCTGTACCACTTTGAATTCCTTAATGAGATTTTCAGCTTTTGTGCATTGAGGATGCAAAAGCTATCATGGTATTCAAGTGGTTGGTGGGGGGGAACTAATATAGAGCAAAAATAGAGCATGGAGTTTTTAACGAAAAGACCTCAAAATACTCCCAGAGATGGCTGCTCATTGTGTGAAAATATTGGCTGCAAAAACCAAAAACTTTTAAGGTATAAAACGAACGGCCTATGCCACAATACGGGGGGCGGGGATGTTGTAAGAGGCATTATTTTTCCAGTCCCAGTAGAAAGTCAAATCTTGAGGCAAAGAAGCATCTGGTTGACATGTTTCAGTCAAATTGAACCCTTCAAATCTGTCAGCCACATAATCTTCAAAGTCACTCAATGAACAACTGAATCCTGGACCACTACTGCAACCCCTAATAGGCTTTACGGCATTATTGACAACAAACCGCACGTACGACTCGTTGTCTTGCTTATACTTGAATTTTTCAGTAATGATTCTAGCACCCATTGGAATTGGGTCAATGTGATGGTATGTGTCTTCGAAAATAGCATGGGTATTTGGCAATGGGTTTATCGTGTCAAACAACCCCAAGGCACTATGGAACAACTCGATATCTGTGTCATGGATGAAACTCAACCAGATCTTTTGGTCTTGTTCTTCTTCCTTTAATAATGCTAAAGAAGCATTCAATTGCACGTACCCCACAGCCTTGGACATATTGTGGCCAGGTCCAGAGGTATAGTAGAAAGATAAGTCGTTCTGGTAGTTGTTCATGACAAACTCGTCGTGGGTGAACAATTCACAGAATGAAGATTGACCTCGAGCACTCAATTCATAAGCACACAACAGGAACAAGTTAGGAACATCTTTCTTGGTTAAGTTCAACCCCTCGTTATCCTCAATCAACCGGTCGACAATCACATCATAGTAATCGCTTGGGAAGGCAGAAACAAAGGCCTTATAGGAGCTGATGTTAAAAGCCTTACACCCCCACCTGGGAGTCAAAGTATTGAAGCCCTGAGTGGCATTTTCACTAACGACATTGTAAACATAGTTTTCGGCCTTAAAATCTTGACCTAAGAATCCCCTGGTAAAAAAATCGGCTGTTTGCAACACTCTGGCACTACCACCAATAAAGACTGGTAATGGCTCAGACTCGTTGAATAATTCGCCGTATTTGGCTCTGAAATGAGCCCCAGCTTTTACTCCTGTTTCGTACCCAGTGTAAGGAGACTCACAATTCTGGGGAGTCAACTCGTACTCATATAAGTCATGATCGGCCACAAAGTACTCATAATCGTTCAAAAACGACAAGGGTCCAAGAATAGTCTGATTATAGCTCTGTAAACGGTTGACCAATTCCTCCAAACCCAAACCTGCTGTTAATCCGGGGTATCTTTCTCCATGTCTCATTAACAACTGCACTTGTTCCAAATCGCAGTCATCAGGAATACTTGTATCTATACCATAGCCTGAATATTCAATATACGGAGCGGCTCCATACAAATAACTGACTAAATTGTACTGATGAGTGGCAGCCAAGTCTGGACTGGCCACTTGCCTGTAAGCATCGAACGGCAAGGTTAACAAGCTGGAAAATAACGATTTGAACACCATGAGGAAATATCAAGAGTTGAAATTAGAAATGGAAATGTCACTAGAAAATTTACAGAATAACCAGAGTTAGGAATCACTTCTTAAATATAGGAAAAGTGAAAATCAGTAATCTCTACACATGTGGCCGTGACTAACATTTATCTCATTAAGTCCCGAAAAGTCAAATGCAACCCAAGTGGGCAATCAGGGGTAGGAATATTTGTCCGAATTGCAAACGTTTTTCGACGAATTGGGTGAAAAATTTTAATTAGAGATTATTCGCAAAAGCACCCTAATGGTGAAGACTCTGATTGTTTGTCTGTATCTGTAAGAGCAAGAGCCTCTTCTTATCTCTCAACCAGTGGCATGCACCCGTTATCGTTGCATAAAGTTTAATACGTAGCTATACTTTTTCTAGTTCAGATGAGGTTTTGGACCAAATTCCAATACACCTCTATTAACAAGATTAACGTTGCAACATTTTGAATAGGGGAATGTCTGAAATTCTACTGAACTAGTTAAAAGGCGGGTGCGTTCGGATAATCGCAAAAGAATTCCATTATCGAGGAATAATGCCAATTTTACATATTTTTTGTCTATGTTACATCTGCAACATACTATTTAAGTTCACTTTTTTCCTTTTTTCTTGGATTTTTGGCCGTTAGGCTGCTTTTTGCCGAAACTGGACTTAATTCCGTTGTCATTTCCACTGGGCAATGCAACCTTCAATTTAGACATCGGAATGATCGTAATCAAATCGGTGGCTTTGGCCAGTTTAAGAAGTTCTTGTTCGTTTGGCCACACCAATTCCGAATCTTCTTTCGTCTTATCAACTTTTCTAGTATTCAAATGGTTCAATAGTTCCGAAATAGATTTGCCCTTCTTGTTGTTTCCAGGCTGCATTTTCACCTTATATTTGAACTTCTGCAAGGCAAACCATGGAGCAAATACTGGTACCAAATTCGTCAAAGAATCAGTTTGGGTGGGTTTGGTAATAAAGCTATCAAGAATTGATAAATACTCTATTTCGTTGGTCAGATCGTCCAATTCTTGTAATAAGTACTTTCTCAACTCCTTTTCATCTTGTTTTTGCTGCCGTTTTTTGACCTCATCTTGGTTTTCAAATTTTGCATATTTACCCAGTTCTTCCTTTTGTTTCTCAAGCTCCTTCTTTCTCTTATTCTCTTCTATTTGCTTCAAGGTCCCCAATGCTTCTAATGTCATGAGTCTATCTTCATCATCCTGATCTGCATATTTCTGCATCTTTTTCATCTTGGACTTTTTACCTCTCTTGGTAATATTCAAGTTCTCAAGGCTATCATCTAACGATTTCGAGGAATAAGGCTCCTCTGGCTCTTCTGGCTCCTCTGCCTCAGATTGCTCTTCGTCAGCTTTTTCTGTGGTTTTATCTCTTGCCTGTCTATCTTGTTCTAATATCTTCTCCTTAATAATAGATTGGTCAATGTCCTGCTTTTTATTATCGTTGGAAAGTTTTAATCCCATTTCCTCTTGTCTAGCCAATCTCTTGTCTCTACTTTTCTTGACACTTTCTTCATCACCAACAAAGTAGAACCCAACCCCCATTACCAATTGCACTGGTGGCATATGCTGTTTCTTACCTTTAAAGTTGAACTTTCCCGACCCCAAAATGCCACCACCCACATCTTTTTTACTAACTTCAATTCCAGGTAAGTACCAAGCAGAGGAGCTGGACTTGTTACTCCATGAAGCACTTGCTGCTAAACTAAGCATTCCTGCTTGCCAAATGGTTGATGGAGGGACTGTTTCTCCCTTGTAGGGGTTTTTAATGAACACCTTTAAAGCCCCTTCTATATCTGAATGGACAAAGAAATCATCGTCATTGAAGTACCTATAATAGATCATATCGTTTTGTAAATCATCTCTACCACTAAGACAAAGGTACCCATCACTAGTGACAAACCAGTAGAATTTTTCGAACCAGTACTTTTCTCTTAACTTACTCAAAGCTTCAGATTCGTTTTTCAATGATTTTACTAAATCATGATTGATCTTTCTTTCAGCATTTTGTAATGCTAAACCGGTGTTCTTTTCAACCTTCATTTGCTTGATTTCAGCATTCTTTTTAGTTTCAAAGTAAGTACTGGCATTGGCGTAAGGTGATAAGGATAAATCGATGGATACAGACACGGTGGGGGTTTTGGGTTTTTGGGTTTTGGTCTTTGATTCTGTTTCACTGTCACTGTCACTGTCACTGTCAGAATCACTGTCAGAATCACTGTCAGAATCACTACTATCGCTATCAGAATTATTACCAGAATCACTGCTACCTTCAGTCTCTTCTCCACTCTCCGTCTTTTCAACATCATAGTCTGGTAAAACAACCCGGATCTTATTATGCAACAAATCTAAAGGCAAGGCTACAGAGTTTGCTATCTCATCGCCTGTGGTCTTTTGTAACTCAATAGACCTTTCTATATCACCCCAATCCATCTGCTTGTTAACCATATCATTGACAAAGGCAATACATTGAGATACCAAGGTGGCATTCAAAATAATCAAGTCTCCCCTTTTATTGTTCATATCCCTCTCGTTGATCAAGTTTTCAATCTGCTTGGTTCTCTCCTGCTTTGCGTAGTTCAATCTCTTCATGGCTGCTTGTTTCTGGTTTTCTATCTTCAACTCATTCTTGATACTTTCAATACTGGAGAAAAACTTATCGAGGGTATTATTGTATCCAAGAACTGTTTCCAAAGTATGAATCTTTGGATCTTTCACTGGCTGGAATGGGTGAAATTCGTCGTACAAGTATTGTAAGCTTTCGCTGGTGTCTTCATTGGCGTTCAAGTTCTTCTTGCTCACAATGTAACCTTTAATCTCATCATCATCCAAGATTTTCAAATAATCAGCTTCACATTCGTTCAAAGCACCAACTATAGTACTTAAAGCATCAGAATTGAGAAACTCAAAACATGAAGAGTTCGTTGTAATGCCAAAATCACTCAACTTCTTTAAAATCAAGTCCAGTGATAAGTGCAGACAATTAACAAATAACAATTTGTGAATAGAATAAACCTTATTTTTCTTCTTAGGTTGTTTACCAGTGGCATTAACAATTTCTTGGATTTTCTGTTGTTGTTGTTCCAACTTGGTCTGTTCTGAAGTTATCCACTGATTCACCTGTTCTACCAGGTACTCTTTTTTGGCGTATGGAGGGGGATAATCTGCTTTGAATAAATCATCGGGCAAATTATAAGTTTCCCCAACAGCGAACTTGTCATCCTTTGATTCCGCCACTCGTTGAAGAATCAAGATCTTATGGTCCGCATCCAATAAGAGAATGTTCCCAGCACTGAAAAACTCCAACACAAGGAAGAACATCCCGTCACTGAACTGCATGACCAACACCCTATCGTTACCAATTTGTCTAATACCACTTAAACGTCTAGTTTTCAAATGTTTACGTAATTTCGCCACAAAATTCGATGGAGTGGGTTCCACGACCCGTTCGTAGCTGGTAAAATGAAGCCGATTTCCAAACTCTACAATCACAAGCTTCTTGGAATCGGGAATTGAAAACTTAAGCACAAACTGCTTTGGAGAATGGAGCACATTATATATGTTCTGTAACCGGTAACTGAGACTAGACTGTAATTCTTTGGTCAAGATCTGAAGATCCAAGGCCGAGATTCTTTGCTTTGTGGTCGTTAGTAGGTGATACAGGGATCATTTGAGATAATACGTACCTTCATGGCGCTGATTCAGAGTGTTTTGCGATTGGAAAAATGAGTGAAAAATTATTAATCAAGTGACATAATCGAAAATCACAGCAAATACCGATGTGGGTTGAATTGAGTCAAGTATATAAACAGAAACCAGTTCCCGACTCTATTTTCCCAATTGGGGTTACCCGGCTCTCCTGTAATGGCTTACCCCAGTATACACTAAAGATGGTCATGTCGCAAAATGCAACGTCAAAACGTAACTGCGTTGCAAAAACTTTAAGATAACGAGTATAAATAGAGACAGATATCTCGTAAATACGATATATTCATTAAAGTGGTAGATATTTTACAATGCCATCACAGATTGCACACAAACACCACGACGAAATCGCCGACAAAGGGTTCACTCTCATCCGAGACTTCTTGACCCCCGAAGAAATCCACCAGTACCAAACCACCGCCAGATCAGTGGTGGACTTGGCTCGTAAAGGAGATTGGAGTGACGTTCGAACCAGAGGTAAACAATTCCCCCCTTGGCCTAAGAATTTCAGCCCCGATATTTGGGGAGTTTCTGGACTTTTAAACCCTAAACTAGGTGATTTATCTTTACCATTTCAACAATGTTACTCTAGTGATAAGATCTTGAATGTGGCAGCAGATATCTTACAAACCGACAAAGACCATTTGTGTATGGAGTTATTCAATATGCTAATCAACCCATTAACAGATTTTGGTTTGGATTGGCACAGAGATTATATTAAGCCAGAAACTACAGAGGAAGAAGAAGCAGAACAGTTATTACAAAACCCCTTTGCCGGAACCCAATTCAATTTGGCCCTTACAAAAGATGAGTGTTTGATTGTTGTGCCCGGATCTCACAAGAGGATCCGTACAGTCGACGAAAGAATCAAGACCACTGCCGAAGACCGTCAACAGTTCATCAGTGGTCAAATCACTGTTACTTTGAATCCCGGGGATATTGTGTTTTATAACAGCAACATTATCCACAGAGGCCAATATTCCAGTGCCAATGAAAGACTCACATTGCACGGATCTTACGGGCACAAAGATTTTGGAAAGTTCAGGGCCAAAGGCGTATTGCAGCATGGAGTAGGGGACTGGATCGGCGATTTCAACCCCATCACCAAAAACGGGCAGATGTTGAAGCAGAAATTGGTGGATTTGGCTGCCTTATTTAAGAATGAGGACTTGGGGTTTGCGTTGGAGGGGTAGGTCTGAAGAGTTTTGTGTCTTTGTGTTGTATTTATGTCAATCTTTTCAATTCTATACTTTGTAGGTCAATTTTAATATTTCATCTTAGCTCACAAAAAATAATCCATGATTTCAATTGACAAATTAATTCCCATAGTAGACCAGATCAAGGCCGGTAAGAAGATCACATTCTTTCAGGGCGCTGGTGTAAGCACAGGAGCCGGAATCCCCGACTTTAGAAGTCCTGAAACAGGTTTATATTCCAATCTTACAAAATTGAACTTACCCTATGCAGAAGCAGTATTTGATCTCGAGTACTTTAAAAAAAAACCTAAAGCCTTCTACACTTTGGCAGAGGAGTTGTACCCAGGAAAATTCCAACCCACCTCGTTTCATTACTTTATAAGATTGGTCCAGGATAAAAATTTGCTAAAAAGAGTATACACCCAAAATATTGACACTTTAGAAAGAGTGGCTGGTGTACAAGATAAGTATATCGTGGAGGCCCACGGATCATTTGCCAAGAATCATTGCATTAAATGTAAACATGAGATGTCGGCAAAGACACTTCGAGATATAATGCAAAAGAACAAGATCCCCACTTGTGAAAAGTGTAAAGCTTATGTCAAACCTGATATTGTGTTCTTTGGTGAATCTTTACCAGTTCGGTTTTTTGAAACTTGGGATCAGGACTGTGATGATGTGGAGCTTGCTATAGTTGCTGGTACATCTCTTACGGTCTACCCGTTTGCCTCTTTGCCTAGTGAATTGGACTCCTCTGTTACCAGAGTATTGATCAATAAAGAGACAGTGGGTGATTTTTCACATAAAAATGGCAATGATATAATTTTGCTACACGACTGTGATGCGGTGGCGGAGCAGTTGCTGGAACTATTGGGTTGGACAGATGAGTTGGAGGCGTTGAAAAAGAGTTCTTATGCTTTAGGTTTAGATGAGGGTGAGATAAATGAGGACGAGGAGACAAAAGATGTGGTGGAGGAGATAAAAGATAGGAAGGCCTTGGGAGGGGAGGTCTCGGGCACAGACGACACATCTGCAATCGTCATTGTAAAAGACGACTCGAAGCAGGAGAAACAGCTGGATGACGATTCCACCCAACTACTTTCAAGGTTAGACAACCTCAAAATCGGTACTTGAACTACTGCTCGTTGTCGATTGAAACTTGAACAACGTATATTGTTCGTTCTTGATCACTTCAGTAATCTATGTAATACAAATGAAATTCGATATTTAGCATTCATGTCAGGTATCATGTCAGGCACCCGTTAACTAAACTGTTCTTTGGGAACGTGAAGTCAGCATCAGCCCAACTGGTTAAGTTGACATTATAATAAGCAGCTTGATGACTATCAATATAATCCTTGGTTGGATAATCCTTTGGATCACATGTAAGACTGACTTGATCTTTGGGTTGATATATTCTCACATAATCCACTCTCATAGTAGCTGGGAAAACCATTGAAGGCCAGTTAATATAAGCCCAATTATTAGAAATACCCAAGTTCATGATAATAGACATCGGTTCTTTGGCGATTCTTCTCCATCCTATATTACCATTGGGTGCCAAAGCATTGGCATAAACTGTGAATGTAGGGTCATCGCCCACATACCAAGTGCAATACCCATCGTCGTCATCATTTAAATATTCGTAGGCATATTTCTGATAAGAATGTGCTCCAGCTCCAAATTCATACCAAGTCGTGTTTAAAGTGGTGACACCAGAAACAGCTTGTTGGAAAGGACCACCAGTATAAGTGTTCATTACGGTAACGGAACTATTGTAAACTTCCACAAAATCATAATTCGGATAATACCAAATATCATATGGAGCTATTTGCATGGACTGGGAGACAATCCCCAATTGTAAAGCCGAAGAAACTTCACCTTCCAATAAATCGATTTCGGGAGCTCCTCTTCCAGTACCAGGGTTTGGATGATCTTCTCCTTTACAGGTACACGCGTTCAATTTTTGACCTGGTAAATAAGAAATCCCATCGGGAGATGATTGATTAGCAGTGATACCAGCATCACAAGAATCATAAGTGTAAGGCCAGACCCCGTCTGTAGATGCCATGTAACCAGGTCTTCCCAAGTTACCCATGGTCCAAAGACCAGGCCATAAACCTGACACATTACCATAACCTGGTAACTTGGCCGAAATTTCAATTAATCCCTGGGTAAAACAAAGCTTATTCCAACTGTGAAGCATACCAGATCTGTAGAATAAATTGTGATTCTTGTAAGCATCCATTCTTAAAACCAAAGTACCGTTCTCTGTAGTGCAGGCATCTGGGTCATACCACTCCAAATCTTGAGTAGCAGCATAATGGAAATCTGGAGCATAAAAGAATTGATCATCCCCTTCATAAAAAGTTCTGCCTTCAGCATTGAACTCATCAGAAAATACCAAATCCCAAGTATCACCGTTCCTGACCTCTCTCAGTAATGCATCTGATGGAGTATCAGGATCAATCAATGTCGTCCGTATAGCAGACAATATTGGATATTTGTATTGAGTCAAGATCTCGTAAGATTCGGGAGCATAGTGGTCTATGGCACCAGAATATGTTAATACTGGAAGAACCACAAACACTGCCATGGCTCCAAGAAACAATATCACGAATCCAAGCAATCCCCCCAAAGATCTCCTGTCCATAACTTTCAAGTCATGTATGAATCTATTCTTGTCATATTGTGCATCTGCTATTGGATCTGGGTTGTGTAAGTAATCATCCGGTTCTTTTTCATCAACATGCAATGGGAATGAAGATGCTGGGTATCCCCCAAATGGTGAAAAGTCGGTGGAGGTAAGAAATGGATTGGACGACGACTTATTGGAAACAGACGAATCAGCATCGCTCTTATTGTTGTTGGTATTCAGAGAGTTGTTTTGGTTTCCAAAGAAATTTGATGATAATGATGTGGAGCTAACGACTCTGGATCCATTTATACTAGGATATCTGTCATATTCAGGAGGCACATGGATATTGGTGGAATCTCTATTGGAATAGGTGTTTAAGTAGTTGTTATTGAGTAAGTTCAAGTTTTCTTGGTTAGGTTGAGAATTGCTGTTATTCTTACTCAACAAATTAGTGGAAGTATTATTTCCACTTTGATTCAAATAATATCCGTTATAATTCAGGGATTCATGTTTTTTGGAACTCAAACTCGGAGAATTCTGAGCTTGAGACCCTTGATGGTTAAATGGTCTACCATATTGGAACTGATCCTCATCCAGTTGAGAAGAAGACTGACGGTTGGAGACAAAAGAATCGGAACTTTGTTCTTCAATGGGATTATTAAATGGATTATCTTGCGCAGAAGCACCCTGATTTTGGTACTGGTACTGATTATAATGTTCTTCTTCTTCGTCGTAGTACCCGTAGTCCTTTCCAGTGTTCCCCTTGGGGTTATTGGAGGTCAAATCTCTGTGAGACATGATAAACTTTTGGCGGCAGCTTGCAAGGGGTAGAACTTCTCCCTATTTAAAAACGAAAGGCAGTGGTATTTAGTGAGGTAAATGGGATCCACCGAGTCTTGAAATTAATTCAATCAAATGATTGGATCTTGGTACTGATGATACTCCCGACGATTACCTATGGAGTTTGAAAAAAGATTTAAACAGATTCAGAAAAATTTTCGTTGTTGTTGTTTTTTGATACTGCCTCGCAATCAAAAAAAAAACGCTTGGATTATTTTTTTGCGTTAGTGGAACTTGGCCTTTGTTGTAAGCGAGAGACTAGGAATTGCTTTGTAAATCTTGAACAAATCACAGAAGCTCGAGACGCCAGAAAAAAACCTTACTCTCTTTTCACCCACGTATTATTGGGCGATATTTTCAGCGGAATTTCTATTTTGGTATGTACCTGAGAAGAAAAGAGAAAATAAGTATTCAAAAGAGATAATAATAGCAAAAAAGAAATGAGATTTTCTCAGGTTAGGTGCCGATGGCTGTAAAGAAATAGACAGAAGATGCGGTTTGGGAGAAAATGCCCATCCTATTAATACCGTGTAAAAATATCGTGGATGGAACGATTTGCAGGGGCTTCAAGCCCTTTCCTGGAACGATGTCCTGTTGTATGGTGTTGCAGATGACGTATGAAATAGATGTCGTCAGGGTTTGTTTAAATGTCGTCATGTCGTCATGTCCTTTTTTGTTTCTTCTTTTTTGCTGTTGGTGTAAGGGTCTTTAATGTCGCACTATCTTATCATCATCATCACCACTAAATAATAACCACTTCATGTACCAATGAGTACACAAAACCCCGATAGCGACACGTTTCTATCGAGAATCTTTGGGCTCAACTCCGTCTACTACAACCAGCTCAATAATCCTACTTCCACCCACAGCTACTACAACGATGCCTCAATTGACTTGGAGGCGAACTTGCCCAATAACCTTGAGTCGGTTAACTTAAACAACCTCGATTTACTAAACAGTGAAAATGAGTCTAGCGAAAATGAAAGCGTTGATTCTTTGAGTTCGGCGGATCCGGATGATATATTACACCAACCCCTGACGCAATCGATAAACTGGAACGTGAATGGACGCACTGATGGTACCAGTGGTGGGTTCAACGGAGCAGGGCCTTCTCTGCGCGCAGGTGCTGCTACTGGAGGTGCTGACAATAAGACGAAGTCTATCAAGTTCACCTTACCCAAGGCCAACCCGATATTCAGACTGAAACCACGGTTCAATATCCCTCCAAAAGAAAGGGCCCTTTACCTATGGGCCAACATAGTGAATATGGATGAGTTCTTAAACGACTTATACTATTACTATCAAAACCGAGGCTTGAATAGTATCATATTAAGCAAGTCAATCGACTTATTTATCCTTGCATTTATTTTGTGGTTCACGGTATTTTTAAGGTGGGGAGTCAATTATACCTACTTCAAGGAATGGGACCAGGCTTTGAACGATAAAATCTACCTCAGAGATTTGGTGAAGCCCACATATATCCATGATGTACCTTTTTTGATCAAATTCCTACTTTTGGGGTTCATTGTTTACATTGGCTTGAGAATAGTTCAGCTATACTTTGACCATAAGTATAAATTGAAGGAAATTCAAAACTTTTACTACCAGCTAGTGCACATCAAAAATGATGACGAATTAATGACCATAAGTTGGATGAAAATCATCAATAAATTGGTGGCGCTCAAAAACTACAATAACCTTACTGCTTCCACTTTACTCAATGACTTAAACTCCAAAATAAGATTGAATCCTCATGACATAGCTAATAGAATCATGAGGAAAGAAAATTACTTCATTGCATTGATCAATAAGGATATAATTGATCTTAATATGAATTTAGGGCCGTTTAAGTTGACCAACTCAAATTTATTAACCAAAACCTTGGAATGGAACTTAAAATTGTGCATCTTCAACTTCATATTCAATTTGAATGGTCAAATTAATAATAATATCCTCAAGGATTTCAACAGGAATCAACTTTCAGTTGAGCTAAATAGGAGATTTAAGATGGCTGCAATTATCAATTTGATCTTATCCCCATTTTTGGTAACGTATTTTGTGCTACTTTATTTTTTCAAATATTTCAACGAGTATAGATTGAACCCATCATCCATCGTCAACTTAAGGCAATTTACCCCTTATGCTGAATGGAAATTGAGAGAATTCAATGAACTTCCTCATTTCTTCAACAAAAGATTGAAATTATCATATAACCCATCCAACCTATACATCAACCAATTTCCTTCTAATTTCTTGTTGATTAATATGATGTATTTGACAAATTTTGTCAGTGGATCGTTTACTGCTATATTGGTGATATTTGGTCTACTTTTGGAAGATGAAAATCATAATTTTTGGTCATTTGAATTGACGGAAAATAGGTCTGTCCTATTCTATATAAGTATTTTCGGGACAATATTTGCCGTCACTTCTAATGCATCAACAAATGTCAATGTTCCCTCGAAGCTGTCGGCAAATGAGTTTAATGATTACTACGATCCAGAGGCTTCAATAAAGTACGTTTCTCAATTCACCCATTACTTACCAAAACACTGGAAAGGCAAGCTTCACACTCAAGAAGTTAAGAATGAATACTGTGAGCTATTTAAGCTCCGAATCTTGATCATTATAAATGAAATATTGAGTGTGTTATTAACGCCCTTTTTATTGTGGTTCAAAATTTCCAATTATAGCAGCAACATAATAGATTTCTTCAGAGATTATTCCATTCATATTGATGGACTTGGCTACATTTGTTACTTTTCCATGTTCAATTTTGAAGAGAAAGATAAAAACATGCTCAAGAGACAGAAGAAAAGACTAGTGGAGTCAACTCCCCATGCAAAAAGTGATGAGGACGATGACGATGATGACGACGATGAAGACGATGGTGATTTCAGGCAAGACGACAAAATGATCAAAAGCTATATGTACTTTCTTGAAAGCTACAGTCCCGATAAGAAAGTCAAGGAAAAGAAGAAACCTGCAAACCAAGTAAAATTGAGTAAATCCATTGATCCATCTAATTCATTAATTAACGGAGAGTTCAAGGATTTTATGGATAATAGTGAGATCAGTTATGGTAGAATGGGTAGATCAGGTGTTTTGGGCATGTTGAATCAGTTTTACAAGCAAGATGTCAATAAGCCGTGAAATTCTAGGAAACAAATAATAAATGTGAAATCTACAAATAGTCTTGAATAGATACGTGAAAAAATAAATGTGACATCCACAGTTGAAAATTCACACCAGTTAATGAGAACACAAAATGATAATTAACAAATAAAAGGTTACTGAAGTAGCCCCGCAACAGATACACCACCAACACCTCTTGTGACGAATAAACATGGCTGCAAATAAAGAATGGTCGTGTGCACCCAAAAACATACACATCCTATTTCATGATTAAATGGATATGTATCACCAAAAAAAAGCCCATTTGGCTTTCTCTCCTTCCTGCAAACTCTTTGAGCTTTGTTCTATTCATTTCATTGTCCCATTTTACATTTTTATTTTACTGTGTCCCATACTTCCTGCAATTCATCGCACAGAAAAAATGAAAAACTCATCTCATCCTAAGCGTAAATATCAAAACTATGGCGGGTTCACAATTAAAAAAGCTCAGGAGTGAGTTGAAATCCAAAGGCTTGATAGGTCAAACCAATGTTAAAAGTCGTAACAAAAAGAACAAGACTCCCAGCGATACCAGAAAGTCAGATAAACAGGAAGTGATCAATCTGATTCGTGACAAGTTCAATGTGTTTGATAACAGGGTCAATAGAGTTAAACGAGATGTCACCACCATTGAAAAAGGCAAGTTTGTCAAGTTAGGTGCTAATGAGCAGAGTAATCCTACAAAACTGAATTCTTTTATGAATAAAAGCTTGAAAACAGCGTATGATATACACAAGAGTCGATTAGGTAAAAATGGAAAGATTATAGATAGAAGATTTGGAGAGAACAGCCAGTTAAGTCAGGAAGAGAAGATGTTGCAGCGTTTTATCAAAGAAAGGGAGGGTCTGAGTAAGCGCAACAAGTTCAGCTTGGAAAGTGACGAGGAAGGAGAAGAGGATGATGATGAAGTTGATTTCACATTAACTCACAGTGGTAAAGTGCTAGGGGATGATGTGGAAATGGAAGAGCCCGAAGAGGTCGGAGAAGCAGAGGAAACGGGGAGGAGAAAATCCAAGGCTGAAGTCATGAAAGAAGTGATTGCCAAGTCTAAGTTCTATAAAGCTGAAAGACAAAAATTGCATAATAAAACCCAAAACGAAATCCACAATTTAGATGAAAACTTTCAGGATATTTGGTTTGAAATGGGATCGTCGTTGAAAAACCAACAGAAACCCCCTGTGAAATCTTCGAAAGATATAGCCTATGATGAAAGAGTACGAGGTTTGGTTTATGATAAAAGGTCTGTGCCAGCAGATAAGACAAAAACCGACGAAGAAATCCAAAAAGAGTACAGTGATAAGATAAAAAAGTTGGAAGACGATAGAATGAAGAGAATGCAAGGTGACCGGGATGCCGAGGGTGATGACCTTGATGATTTTTGGGAAAATGACAGTGAACGTGAAGACAATGAACAAGACCCAGAGGAAGAAATCAATGAAGTTGAATTTCCTTTGACGCTTGACGCTTTCACTGAAACCATGAAGGAAGAAGCCAATAAAATTGAGTATATCAACAAGATCATCAAGACCTACAAGCCAAACTTGAGAGAAGGAAATAAAGACCGGATGAACAAGTTTGTCAGTATTTTATTCAAGTATACCGTGAGACATACTGATGATGAAATCATAAAGGTATTGAAAAAGCTTAGTGAGTCATACAATGAGGAGCTTGTAAGGTCTATCAGGGAAGAAATGTTGAGTATACAAGAGAGAATTCGGATCAAACAACTCGAACCATCTGATTTGATCTTTTTCAATTTGTGTGGATTGATCTTTTCAAGTTCTGATAAGTACCATTTGGTTGTGATCCCCAATTTGATCTTGATGAACGAGATTTTGAGCACTTTTGTCAACCAAGACTCTAGTTCAAGTGTTAATGTGCCGGAGGTGGGTCAATGCATATTTATTATTGACAGTATTCTCCAATATCAGAGAATAAGTAAAAGGTATGAACCGGAAATCAATAACTGTTTGATCAAAGTGTTGAGTCAGTTATTGATAACCCCTTCCAGCAGTTCTACAGATAGTACTATATCTATAAGAGAACTTTTCGGAGATGACAATAGTATTTTAGTCAAATACGTCAACAAGTTATATGACATTATCAACAAAATAATTGACACATATAAAGAATACTCAATTTTCAAGACTGTTGCTCAACAGTTACTTCAAATTTTACACCAATATCAAACTAAGGTGGTTGGAAATGAGAGGTTATTAAGCAACATCATCGATAAGTTGACAAAATTAGAGAAAAACTCCAAACTCATACCATTGACGTTACAAAGTCACAGAAAACTTGCCATTAAAATGTTGCAACCCAAATTTGAGGAGAATTTCAACCCCACTAAGAATTACGACTTGGACTTGGATAAGCTGGAAGTCAATAAGATGAAGAAGCAGTTTAAGAAAGAAAAGAAAGAGACATTAAAAGATATCAGGAAACAAAATGCCTTTGAAACCAACGAGAAATTGGCGGACAAGATAAAGATGTACGATGAATACCACAGTAAGATGGCCAGTATTGTGAATCTGATCTCCACCATTGAAGGGAAAGAAAGAAACGACTACGAAAAGGAGAAGAAAAGAGCTGCCAGAAAGTAGGAAATTGTGGCATATTAATTACATTACCGCATCGGGGTTTAAAGCCAACAATTGATCAAATAATGAACGTTTTATTTAAGTCATATTAAACATTATATAGATTGTTCATTATATACTTTTGGTAATAACAAAAAAATAATACACTAAACACAGAAATAAGTGGGTATCAAATCCCGACAGACGGGATTCCCTTTCCTAGTCATTCAATTTAAGCTTGAGATTTAAGCTTGAGACATGGTTGGAACTCCAACTCTAGCAGAAGATTTAGAAGAACCAAATAATCCACCTTTAGCAACGGAAATGATGGAGAACACAGACGAAGCTAAAAAGATGAAAAATGAAAAGTATAAGAAAGCCACAGAAGCTTGTGCCTTTCTACATCTTCCACCACTACCTTGGGTCACGGTGTTACCATCCAAGTAATCTTGGTTACCACAAGAGTGAACTCTAAGAGCAGCAGCAACGGCAGTTGCAGCGGCAAAAGTGAAAACCAAGTTAAGGAAATCAAAGGTTGCTAAAATGAATGGCCAAGCAAAGGCAGCAATAAAGTATGCCAAAATTCCATAAAATGATGAAGTTAAAATGGCAAATGCAGCAGCAAAAACACCAAAGTTAACTTGAGGATTTGTGTGGTCACTAGTAGTAGCTGCCAAAGAACCGAGTAAACCCAATGCAATGACTAAAAATAAGAAATTGGCACTTCTTAAGATAACATCACCAATTGCTAACATCTTTTATATTATATGTTTATAGTTGATGATAAAAAACGGATAATTAAGTTTTTGTCAGAAAAAAAATAAGTGTGGAAAATAAGGAATGTTTTTATAGCATTTCAATTTCACTAGATTTTTGTAATTTCCCTGACGGTTAATAAAAGAAATAAAGAGGAAGTTAGGGCCAAATGAATAATGTCCCTGTATATTAAATAAATTTGATATTATTCACTCATACATATTAGGAAGGTAAAAGGTTTCCTAGGCTCAGGTACCATTACACAGGAATATCCGGTATATAAGCGAAATGACCACTCCCAATGTAGGGGCAAGAAGGCTCAATTGGGGGGTAGACCTGGTCAGTATACAGGAGTCGAATTCGTCAGACGTAAACAAACCTCTCCAGTTGTTAAATTATATGCATTTAATTTCCTATTTAGAAGTCTGACCTAACGTCAAGATGCTTCCATAGGGTGAAACAGCCTGTATCTACTCAAATTTCGCCTCAGATTGTTTTGTAAACCAACAAGTTTGTTCACACTCCTCCTAAAAATTTCATACTTGCTAGCCACGGATTTTGTATATCGTCAGCAAATTTCATTTCTTAGCAATTATACATCTTTTCGGCTGCGGATGCAGCGGATTTTTTGATGTGCGCTAGCAGCTTTTGATAACGTTGCTATCGAATAGTAACATTTTATACAGTATTCTCTCGCATTTATACAGTATTGTTAATTTTGCATATACTGTTGATGGTCTTCATTTTGCACCCAATATGCTTTAGAGGCTGAGGTAAGGTGTTATTTCTCAAAAACATAGGCTTTGACCTTTTGATCAACACAAACGTCAATTGGAAGCTCATCTTCTCGACTCTTAATACTCACATCAGCACCCATCTCGAGCAACAATTTGGCCACGTCCCCATGTCCCTCTGCTAACGCATGATGAAGTGCAGTCCAGCCGTAACTATCTGTACTGTTGACATTGACTTTATACTCATTTAACAATTTGACAATAGATGTCAAACCAATCGAACTGGCCCTAACTAATGCAGTAGACCCGTTTCTGTCCTTAGTGTTGATTTTGCATTTGTACTCAATCACCAATTTGCGGATCACCCCAAGGTTCTTTTTGCTGATGGCAAGATGCAAAGCTGTGGTGCCTTGGGCTGTTTTCAAGTCTATATCCGGTGTAGGATGACATTTCATTAATAAGTCCAAAATATCTTCATTCCCCACACTACAAGTTATATGTATGGGAGTCCATCCACTGTGGTCGACTAATTCATCGATATCTAGTTTTGAGTTTGTTATTAATTTAACAAGACCAATATGATTCATAGAACAAGCCCAGTGTATTGGGTACCGTCCGTCTTCATCTGGAACCAAGTTGATAGAAGGATTTTCCACAAGGAGTTTTTCTGCCAATTGGAAGTTTCCCAGCTTGATGTTTTCGTGTACTAAAAACTTGTCGTTGTTCATTGCCACTGATTTCCCCAGAAAAAAAGTGAGTCCGAAAAAAATGAGATGCAAAAAGAAGTAGTGTTCTTTTACCTGTTTCCTATATTTAATTTTACGTACCTAATTGTTCTTGTTATCATTATTATCGTTAGTTTCTCCGCTCTCTTCACTACTGCTGTCGCTCGGTGGTGAGTCGAAGAATGGTGCTGCAATCACCGTATTTTTGATTTCAAACTCTCGCGAGTGATTGATGATGGAAGTAGACGTCTGCGACGATTCGTACTTGGAATAGTTCGATTTGAGCGATTCCAAATACTTATCGTAGTCACTCCGGGGCATTTCGTTGCTGATGCTGCTGGATACCGAATGAAGGTCTTGATTCATGTAAGGAACAAGTGTCAATCCCTTGGTATTTACTGCTATGGGGGGTATATCTGATGGAATTTTAGTGGACGCGGTATTGGATTGCGTCGGTGAATCGCTCGAGGTTTTGGTATCTGCCAGTTTTTCTGATTTCCCATGGGGACTGTCCCCTTCTTCAGATCCACTATCACCACCCGGTGTGGAATGGATACTGCCTTCGGGAGTGCTTACTCCAAACTTGTATGGAGTGTAGTTTTCGTAGTTGATTTTTGTGGATTTGAATCTGGTAGACTCTTGGGGACTGTTGCATACTTTGTACATATAGTCAATTTCTTCTAATATCAAGCCCTTGGTTTCATACACAATTAGGTAGACAAAGAATGTTCCTAAAGCATTCAATCCACCCCAAATGAAGAAAATCTTATTCCCTAGAGCGGCTGTGTGGTCTCCTGTATCAATAAGGTACGGAGTTATGAAAGCACACACGAAATTCACTAGCCAATTAGTGGACGCCGTAATAGATATGGCCTTTTGTCTAATGGAAATACCATATAGATCTGATGTTAAAGCCCAAACACAACCACCCCAACTGGCAGCAAAAAATGCAATAAATAAGCAACTAAACCCAATGGAAATAACTGAATTTACTTCTTTATTGCTAATGGAAACCCCCACGATTCCTATTATGAAATTGGAAACTGACATTCCAACCCCACCTATCAATAACAATTTCCGCCTACCAATGATTTCAATGAGTAGGATTCCTGGGATCGTAAATGCTGTGTTTACCACGTAGGTTACGAAACTCATCAAATAAAAGTTGCCTACCCCGGTGCTGGAAAAAAAGTTCACCCCATAGTAGAAAATGAAATTAATCCCACTAGCCTGCTGAAAAACATGCACCCCCATCCCAGTGGTCATTCTTAGCACCTGTTTATGTCTACCACCACCGTTTTTGAAGCAATCAATCCACTTAGTCTTACTGAAAGACATTTCGTAATCGTAGCTAGCCTTGATTTCCACCAACTCTTCTATTAAATCCGGATCAGTGGGTTCTATTTTTCGAAGCTTGGAAATGGAATTAAGGGCTTTCTCTAGTTCATTCTTTTGCACAAAATATCTTGGACTTTCGGGTAACAAAAACATTCCCCCACATAAAATAAGCGTGAAAACAAACTGCAACCCGATAGGAATCCTATAGCTCCCACTGTTCTGGAGTTTTCGTGTACCCTGACAAACAGCACTTGCCACTAATAAACCCCAAGTAATAGCCCATTGATATAAATACACCACCGAACCTCTAATCCATTTCGGGGACGCTTCGGCTTGATACAACGGCACAATAGCAGATAAATTCCCCACCGCTATACCAGATACGTATCTTCCCACACAAAGTAAAGTAATCCCATTAGCGGCAATCTGTAGAATGGTGCCGATGGTGAATATTAGACCAGCACTTAGTATAATACTAAATCTTCTGCCGTAATTATCTGAGATCAAAGGAGCAGTTATAGATCCACAAAAGGTGCCCAACGATAATACTGCCGTGATTATGGCCCGTTCATGCACATCAAATTCATCGGAGTGCCGAGGGAAGTGACTTTTAACATACGACATCTCAAGTATGTCATTAATAAGACCAGTATCGTAGCCGTACAAAAACCCTCCGACAGCCGCCACTAATCCGACGATATAAGCTGACTTAGATGACGACTTCTGTCGAATCTTGATGTATTCCTCTTCTAGATTACTATCGGTAAAGAAGTTCTCTAGTATTTTGAACATTGTTGTAATATAGATGTTTTCTCGATCTCCTTGATGAGTGAGATAAAAAGAAACTGCCGCCAGTGCTCGGCTCACCACCGCACTGGAGCCAAATTATTTTTTAAATGCGAAACTTTCTTTTAGGGTACATATCATGTCTAACGAGAAAAATGGGGCCAAAGCTGTGGATGCTACTGGCGTGTCCCAGCAGTTGGACAACGGTACCGATGGACAGGTGTCTGATTTAAAGCTTAGAAAACTGACACAAATGCCAAATAGCATTGGTGAAACGAATGAATCACCTCAAAGAACAGGTATCATCAGTAGTACTCGTTACTTGGTCCAGAACTTACAAGAGAGTAAGATACGCAGCGTGACTGTGGAAAAGTCGACCATCGGGCAGGTATTTACTTACGTCAACCATTGCATTCTCCTTACGGTGTTTTTTGTCATTTCCATCTACACAAACTACCTATACGTTTATAGAAGAATCCGGTTAAGATTTCTTAATTTGGCGTACTATCCCAACAAGTCCCCCCAGATTATTCGAGACGACGTGAATAAACTCACAAAGATCCCCAAAAGGTTGAGCTGTATTCTTAATTTGAGAGGAGAGAACGACGAAAATGGCGGCATTGATGGGCTCATCAGTGACGTCAGTGAATTAATAGCTTGGAGTGTTAGCTCTGGCATCAAAGAGTTGAATATTTACGAGTTCAATGGAGTCATCAAGAACTATAGTGCAGAATTGAATCGGTATGCTAACAAAAACTTGAAAAACTATTTTGGTACTGAGTTTATTCCTAATATCTCCATAAAGATTCCTCATCTCAACAAGAACATCTTTAATAGAGATGAGCCTCTGGACTTATGGGTAAGTTTACTCAGTCAAGTCGACGGAAAGCCCACTATAGTGGAATTGGCCAAAACCATTAGTGAATTAGCTGTCAATAAAGAGTTATTGGTCAAGGATGTCAGTATTGAATTGATTAATGAGGAATTGATTGAACTTGTAGGGAATGAACCCGATCTTTTAATTGTTTTCAGTCCCAATTTGGACCTCCAAAATTACCCCCCTTGGCACATAAGACTAACCGAGATTTACTGGGAACCAGATAATTGGGATGTCAATTATGCCGTATTTATACGGGCGTTGCAAAATTACGCCAAATCTAAGGTTAATGTTGGTAAATAAAGTATGGGGGTAAGGGTTTATAATTAAATATGGTACTACGGTAAGTCGCCCCGCTAGGTCCCGGTCTACCGCCAGCATCAGGTGGCAACGCGTTTTATTAATGACACAAAACCAACTTCATTGTCAAATGAAATCATGAAAATTTTAACCCTCGTCCGCCCCCTTTTCTCAATTTGTCGATTTGAAAATTTTAATCACAACAACTGTTTGATAGATATCGATTAATTATAATGGGTTTATCAATCTCCAAATTATTCAATGGACTCTTTGGTAACAGAGAAATGAGAATTTTGATGGTGGGTTTAGATGCTGCTGGTAAAACCACCATCTTGTATAAATTAAAATTAGGAGAAATCGTCACCACTATTCCAACCATTGGTTTCAACGTTGAAACTGTTGAATATAAAAATATTTCCTTTACTGTATGGGATGTTGGTGGACAAGATAAGATCAGACCCTTATGGAGATACTATTTCCAAAATACTCAAGGAATTATCTTTGTTATTGATTCTAATGATAGAGATAGAATTGCTGAAGCCAGAGAAGAATTACAACAAATGTTGAATGAAGATGAATTAAGAGATGCATTATTATTAGTGTTTGCTAATAAACAAGATTTACCAAATGCTATGAATGCCGCTGAAATAACTGAAAAATTGGGATTGCATTCTATTAGACAAAGACCATGGTACATCCAATCTACTTGTGCTACTACTGGTGATGGATTATATGAAGGTTTGGAATGGTTATCAACTAACTTGAAGAACTCTCCTTAGGTTTAAGGCAAGTTCCTTTTATTTCATTTCAAGTCCTAACATATCATGAAAGTTGATCTAGAGAGCCAAACTTGTATCAATTGTTTGAGTATATATGTACCACAAATATAACAAATTAATCTCTGGCCTCCCGTTACAGTCCTTCCCATTCCCCGCCTTTGATCTTTTTCTAGTCTTCGTCGTGGTTGTTTAAGAAAGCTTATCGGGTTGTTTTGTAAATGTACACCTGTCATGTACTGTGCAACAGACCGTGTCGAATTACTGATCCACCGGGGTTTTACTCCAAATAAGCATTCCAACCGATTTTTTCGTTGCTTCTTTGCACATATCGCCAGGAACAGGCCGTTTTGGTACCAGATCCCCGTGCTATCGTGAGGTCAACCACTACCACCACCTGGAATCTGATGATAAAGAGGAAAGAGGGCACCCGCCCCATTCACGTGACACATGTTTTTGACTGCCTCGCGAAATTTCCTTTTGTGTAACAAGCCATTTTCTGACTTTTTTTCGAACCATCTCAAAATTAACATTGAAATTTTTGATTTTTCTACTATCACTAATTATCGAAAATGGTATGTACTGATGAATGAATACCCAACGGGAGTGACCTACGAACACAGGATATTTTGAAACAGAAGTGCACAAGAAGAAATGACCTGTGAGATCAGTTGAAAATGTATAACGAACCTTTAATGACAATAACGAATATCAAATCAAACTGGACATCAAATAATACTGAACATAGTTTAAATCCTCAAGCACCTCGTCCTTTAAATTCCAAGTGCCCGTCCGAATGAACCTATACTAACTTTTTCAGGCTGGTGTCAGAACTTACGAATTAAGAACCAAATCTAAGGACCAATTAGAACAACAGTTGGTTGAATTAAAGAAAGAATTAGCTAACTTGAAAGTTCAAAAATTACAAAAACCTTCTTTACCAAGAATCCACACTGTCAGAAAAGACATCGCTAGAGTTTTGACCATCATCAACTTGAACCAAAGAGCAAATGTCAGAGCTTTCTACCAAGGTAAAAAATACATTCCAAAAGATTTGAGAGTCAAGAAGACTAGAGCTATCAGAAGAAAATTGACTAAATTCGAAGCCACTAGAATTACTGACAAAGCTAGAAAGCAAAACGTTTCTTTCCCAAAGAGATCTTACGCTATCAAAGCTTAAGCATGTAATATTCAAAATTAGTATATAATGACTTGATAAACTTAAGAATATATCTTTAATCTCAGGCCAAACCTAGCTATATCTTCAATTATTATGTAAAATGTAGCTGTATGCTTAACCTCAGGCCGAAGTTGACTCAGACCAAACTTAGCCATCGATTTCCATTCGGTTTTTACGCTTGTCCTTCTTGAAACCTTCAATTTTATTTTTTAGTTCCACATCTTCAACAACTTGCTCTAACTTCAATGGCATCCTATTAAAAGGATCTGTGGCATCACTCAATAAATGGGCCTTAATGGTCGACCTGTCAATGCTGATTTTACTTCCAGGTAATATCACAGGGTCCTCCATTAACGTGTACATAAGAGGGTCCAAAAATTCATCAGGAATATCCCCCAATTCAAGTTCTTCATGTTCCTCTTGTAACCTTTGTTGTTCAGCCTTTTCTCCAAACTCAACCAATCTTTTAATGATTCTGGGGTCTGCTAACGTTTTAGAACCTAAGATTTTTTCTGCCTTGTAAAACCAGTTTATATTGAATGATCTCCCATCTCGTGAAACAGCCTTAACAAACTCAAACTCATTGGATAAGTTGAAATAAACCTGACATAATGATTTTAAAATCTCTCTGGGGTTAAACTCATACTTTGTTGGATCTTCAACCTTCAAATTCGACGCTTTTGGACCAACCATAGATTCCAAGTTGTAATTCAACATTCCGGCCAATCTGTCCACTAATTCTGGCAAAATGAATCCTTTGGGTACTTCTTTGGTAAACAATTTGAAGAGTTCCATAGTTTTGTTACTCAACCCCATATAACTGGTGGCATGTCTTTCACTAGCTTCTAAATTCTTCAAAATTTCATCATTAGTCCCCAACTCCTCATTCTCCGGTTGTCCTGCCTGTCTTCTTTTCAACTCTTGTTGGAAGTTGTGGATGGAATTCAACTCATTAAACGTCTCGTCCAACAAATAAGTCGTATCATTCAACATTCTGGCAATAAATCTAACGAAAAATTCAACATTGTTGGTTGAATACTTTGTAAGTTGGCTTCTGTAGTGTTCAGATTTCCATAATTCTTCAATTATGACAGAAATGTAGTATCTGCTGTTGAACTTATCATAGAATTGAGACGAAGCTCCTGTTCTCTCAAGCATAACATACAAATCCAATAATGAGTACAAGATATTGTTTTTTACCATTTCATTTGTGGTGAAGATATCCGACAAAAACCCCGGGTGATTGTTAGTTAAAGGCAACGATCCAATAAACAAAATCTTGATAATATTGGCTTTCATATGGGGGTTACCAAGAATTTCCGGACATCTGATCAAAATCATAGTAAATTCAATAAAAAGGTTCAATTTATCGATATTGTGCACTAAAGGACAACCTCTAAAGTTAGTGGAAAATTCCAAGTAGTTGAGTATACCTTGGAGGAAATACTCCGGGTAATATTTCCATGGTTCAGGGCATTTGGTCTTCAAATAATCCTGATCGTCTAGTTCACTTACCCTACTAATGTGAAAAATTGGTATTTGTAATTTTGTTCTAGGATACAAGTGCAGTGGGTCCACCACTCTTGTCATGAATACTGTGGCCCCGATGATATAATCAAATATCTCATACTGTAAATCTTGTTGGTTGAATACAGCTTTGACAACATGTTTTTTTGAGTTTAGTAAACTTAACTGCTGGTGTAGCTTTGGGAGCTGTTGTCTCAAGAAACTGGACATGTTGGGGTTGGTTCCCGGTGGGACCTCATTTCTCTCGATTGTAGTGATTCTCTCTTCGAGTTGCTTAATCTGTTTCTTCAATCGATCATATTTTGTGGAAACACCTCCTATACCATAATTAAGGTAGGTAAAGGCTAAAAAAAAGCACTCCGAGATGAAGTTGGGTTTTGGAACGTCTGTGTCCTTAAAATAATCGATGGCTTCTTGTGCTGAGGCATTCACACCCGATTCTTCTGTCAAATCTATGAGGATTGAAGAACCTCCAATATAATTCATGTCAATCTTGTCAATTTTGGAGAAAGTGGGATAATCCAAGAATGGGGCACTCAATCTTATCAATATCACGGATATGTTGAACATAATTCCATCACTGGCTAGTTTCGTGGGATCAGCATGACTTCCAGTTCTTAAATGGCTTACATTCACCAAGTCTCCGAACCATTTCATTAGATCGTTTCTAGATTCGGGTGATCCTCTGATGATTTTGTTGCATATTTCAAATAGAACATCCAACACTACCTTGTATTCCAACATTATCGAGTCGTAAGTGGAAGAAACCCGATTATAATTGGTGAAATCAAAGGAGGGGCCGAAATAACTATTTCCCACCTTGTCAATTAAAGGAGATAACCGTAACAATGGGCCAAGAAGAGTTTTGTGCTCAAAGTCCAAGCCAATTTCTGCATTTGGTGGCAGAAATCCATTCACTTTGGAAAATATAGCTGCAACAGGCTTAATATCGATGATAGTCTTGAATAAGTACAAGTATTTGTTATAACTGGGATCATCAAGATTGACTTTGTACAACATAGAACTGATAGCCGGCATTAAGAAGTTCAAAAAGTCTAGTAAACCATCCTGTTCGATACTGGTGTGGATAATATCACCCAAAAATCCTGACATATTGGAGATATTGATAAAGATTTTCACCAACGTCAAAAGATTGTTGTTCAAGAACATGTCATCCACTTGGAAACAAATGTACCCATAATTACAGGAAAGTTTGGTGATGGAGGTCAAGATCGCTGCCTTCTTCTCTAAGTTGTGATCTTTTTTGGACAATTTATGTTTCAATCTTGAGGATTCAGTATAGATGTTAAACAAGTACTCAATACTAGTTTTAAAAGGAGCAGGAACCCCACGTTCACTCAAAACTTCCATGAACACAGATTCCAAATCCAGTTCGTCGGCAGATCTTCCAGATTCGTTCAATTCCAGCGCCAAAGATTCGAGAAACACCTGTTTACCGGGGACAAGCGATACTTTGAACGTATCGGTCAACACAGTCACAAACCAATCGGTTAATTCTTGGACAGGATCCACTGGCTTCGCTGGAGGTGCTGGTTTTGGAACTGTAGGCGTTGGAACTGTCGGAGATTGTTTCTGTTCTTCGAGTTTCAATTTTTTGGGATCGTTTAAATTCGTGGATGGCACACTTGTACTACTGACATTCCTGCTAGAAGAAGATGAACTGGACTGACTGGCTGCCAACTTAGCTAATCGCTTGGCACGAATCTGGACTGTTAGTAATCATTATACATCACGCTGCAGAACACAAAGAAGTTTCAATTGAATGGCACCAAATCATATGTGGCTTGTCAAAGTGAAGGAATGTACCACAAAAGAAACGTCTCGGAGCATTTGCTCGATCCACAAACACAGGGAGTACATACGTCGTCGGAACTCATGTTAATGGCAAATAAAGGTGGATCAGATTCTCAATAAAATCTCAAAAAATCAAATTTGGAACTCGATAAATGACATAATAGATCCAAACCCACAAATAATGGAAAACATATCGGACACGCTAAAGACGGCATTATCGAAACCTAAAGAACGGTGTTTCCTTATACGACTTGAATCTAACCTAATCACGTTCATAAATCAGATAGCTGAATATTCCAATAGCAGCCACAAGTCCACCAAATATGTGATAGAAAGCTATTTATTGACGAACTCGTACCTTCGGCTCTTGGCACATCAATTGTGCAAGTACCACGAGCTCCAACACTGGAACACAAAAACATGTGACATCATGGTGAGTCCTATTAAAGGTACTGATTATAGTACGTTGTTAGAGCATATAAACAACGGGGTGAAGCCCAAATTGTCTGAATACTTGAACACCATAGCTGTTTTGGAGGAGACAGAGCAGGTACCGGTTTTAGCGAAAAGCACGGTGAAGGTGCCGAAGATCTTAAAGCCCCGAAAGATGTTGACAAGACACGATAATGAGTCGGAGGTGAGCTTGAGACAGAGTGACAGCAGCAAAGAGGTCATGGATGGTTCTGAAACGGATACGGCTGTAACAAGTATCACGGAGATGGATATCCAAGACGATAGAGCTGCGAAGGAGGCGTTGTACATGAAGATGAGGCAGGAGATATTTGACGGGGAGGACGCAGACGGAGAGGGAGACTCAGAAGAAGAGACCTCTGCCGACGTGTTTGAATACGACCAAGCACACCCCCCTTATCCCCCACCAATTATGCCAATGCAGACAATGCCATCTTTGGGGATCTCCCCTATGGCACCAAGCATGTACGTGCCCGTGCCCAACTATTACACCAACGGCTACTATGTCCCGTACAACGGGAGCTATGGCTTGCCTTTTGATAAGGAAACGGAGCGAAGACTTCTCAACAATCCGTACATCATCATTCCCAACTACAATCACAAAAAGAAGAAGGGGAGCTACAAACAGCCGAATGTGAATTATGATCAAAATTAGGATCAGTATTTGACTTGAATCATCTCAACCCCAACAAGGGACATAACACCCTAACGACGACTACGAAACATCTTATGTAATACTTTTCTGACGACTACGAAATCCTTATGTAATACTTCTGACCACTACGAAATCCTTACGTACTCTATACTTTTCTTTGCAATCAAAAGCAGGTCGTGCAATCGACCGATAACCCAAATAAATTCGAGCCTCGTTATTTTTACTTCGTCAATAATGAACACAGAAGACGATTTAGTTCCCGAAACCATCGAGGGTTACGTCATTGGTGAGAAGAAGACCATTGCTGAATACACGCAATTGGACGCAGAAGATGAAAGTTTGGCCAAATGGAAGGCTTCCTTGGGCTTGAGTTCCGATGCAAACGCTTACCCTGTAAAAGCAGGAGACAAAAGGAAAGTAGTGATTGTTGAAATGGCATTGACGTTCCCCGGACAAAAATTGGACCCTATTGTCATCAATTTGGAAGACACTGCCGGAAACACTTTGAATAAGGACGTCAAATTCACCATCAAAGAAAAATCAGTGTATCAATTGAGTATTAAGTTCAGAGTGCAGCATGAAATAATTACTGGATTGAAATATTTACACTCAATAAAAAAGGCTGGGATTAGGGTGGAGAAAGTGGAAGAGCCTTTGGGTTCATATGCTCCAAGTACCACCGATAAGCCTTATTATGAGAGAACATTTGACGAAGTGGAAGCACCATCTGGGATGTTGGCAAGAGGAGGATACTCTGCTGTTACAAAGTTTGTGGATGACGACAAAACCACGCATTTGACGTTGCCATGGTCATTTCAGATAACCAAATAGTATCTACGTGCCGTAGTTCAAATCACGAACGTACATAAAAAATCAAAATCGCCTTTATTATTCCTAAACATTCTTTTTATGCCCTGAAATCATTTCTTGGTACCTTTTCTCTTGCACCGCTAACCTGGAGCATATGGGGGATCTGTACTCTTCGCCTGGAGACCGTAGCAGCTGTATCCACTTATCTGATTTGAATATTTTGGTATCTAGCTTCAACCGATGCATTTTGGCTTTTGACCACGAACCCCTGGATTTGATCTCCATATAATTTAAAAAGTGGGTTATAGGCCCTTCCATGCGGAGCTGTAGATGTCGTAGAATCAGCTAGGTTGCCCCTGCCAAGTGCTTTAGTGTACAGGCGGAATGAGCGGAGATGGCTGCAGCGGGGACTTCCTGTGTGAGACATTATCTGCTGCCGTATTTGAGGGCCCTCTGATTTGGCCATCACTACCTCACTACTTCACTGCTTTGGCTTGCTTTCTCGGTTTGGAACATAACTCGGGGCAAGGTTGCCCTGGGGAGCAGTTGAGGCCTGGTAGATGTACACTGGGGCTTTTTTTGGAGCCATTGAATTCAGGGCCATGACTGCTGTAGTCTTTGGCCGATGGGACTTGAAATTTCCAAACCTTGGCTGCACACTCTTCCTCTTTTGTAGTTTCTTTCGGGCTTGCATCACGTCCGAGGCTTGCCCCAATATGCTTTTGGCAGTGGTAATGGAAGTCCCTTGAAACAACCTTAACCGGTTTGGGTTGTCCCCATCAGAATCCCCCACTTCTACAGATTCATAGTCCATAGGATCAAGCTTTCCTGACCCATACAAAAACGACTTGAACTCTTGCTTGTACTTGGCATAGTATTTGTCTACTTCGAAATTCTGTCCGGGTAACGGGTCCACTTTTTTCATCAGGTATAACTTTTGAAGCAGCTCAGTATCCGAGAAGCACATCTGGAGTTTATCACAACTGCCAATTATACCTTCCACAAACATCGACACCTTGGTGTATCCACTACCCCAGCTATTGCCTGTAGATCCATCAACTACTGATGATAAATATAGCAAGTATTTGGCCCTTGTGGTTGCAACATAAAAACACCTTCTTTCTTCATTAATAGCTTCAGTTTGTGATAATGGCACTTTAGGAGCATATCCTTCCGGGGAATCGTTCCCAAGTGCAAATCGGGAGGGAAATAGCTTATCAGATAATCCAGGAATAAATACCACCGGCCATTCAAGTCCTTTAGATCCATGAATGGTTGATATGGCCACTTTTTCTTCACAATTATCATCACTATCATCCAAAACTGTTTCGTAAAGGCCTATGGACGCTATGAATTTGCTTACCAAGTTTCGGTCATCAGCTGCAAGTTCGTCTTCATTTCCTCCAATATAAAGACTCAATTCTTCTTCTTGAGGTTCAAACATCACAAGTTGTGATTGTACTTCTTTTATATTGTCACAACATGATTCTTCATCTTTGAATTGATCGGCAAGGCCTGATTCTTTATACACATCATCGAACAACTGTTCTAATTGGTGCAGTTGAATATTTTTCACCTGTTCTCGGAACTTTTGTATGTACTGAAGATGGGCGTAGATATGTTGTTTTGATTTAGTGGAAACAATCGAGGTGGTGACAAGCATATTTGAAACATGTCCTAAAATATCCAGTTTATCGTAATCACATTCACTCAAGTAATTATTGATCTTCTCCAAGGTCTTTTCTCCTACACCTTTTTTAGGGAATGTCAATGTTCTTAGGAATGCCATTCGATCAAACCCGTTGACAATGATCTTCAAATGATCCAAAATAGCCACAACTTCTGCTCTTTCCCAAAACGCTTTCCCTCTAACCATATTATATGGAACTCTCTGCAAAAGTAACTCTTTTTCCACAACTCTGGTCTGGAACCCGGACCTCACTAAGATTGCAAAATCCAGATACTTGAAAATTGAATTCGGAAGACTCTTTAAGTACACAATATTGAAAACAATCCACTTGGCTTCTTGGATAACTGATTCTAGGGTTTTATGTACAGGTTTGAAAGATATTTGATGCTGGGATTTAAGATTTTTTTGGACTCTGTGGGTTTGCTGCTGCATGATAGTTTCCGAGATCAGAAGTATATCTTTGGTTGACCTATAATTTTCATTCAAAGATATTCTTTGGAACGGCAATTTAAGCTTCTTATAAAACTGTTCCATTTTTTCAAAGTTGATCACCTGAGCTTCTCTAAAGGCATAGATACTTTGATCAGGATCTCCTACAATCGTGACATTATGCTGTAGTTGGGGATTCTCTGGATGTCCTCGGGCAAACTCATACATTAGCTGTAATTGAAGTTCGTTTGTGTCCTGAAACTCATCCACCAACACGTGTTGCACAAAATTTAGCACTGGTTTTCGGGTAATCAACCACCAACACTGCAATAAACAATCATCAAAATCCAATAAAAACTCTCGTTGAAGCTTATTCTGGTACTTCTGGTACACAAGCAATACGGCTCGATTATGTCCCGTGGACTTCTCGTAGTCAACCACGCTTTTCCCCAAAGACTTAAGCTTGGAGATTTGCTTCTTGAAGCTTTTGGGGTTATATCCATGATACTTTTCATTACCTGTTTTTTGACTCCTAAAATCAGCAGTCTCCTCGGATGGGAGTTCTTCCATAAGCGATATCTCTGCCGGTGTCAAATCCTTAACCGCATCCTTCATAATTTCAGAGCTATCACGCTCATCTGCAATGGAGAAATTATTCATACCCATTTTAGACCCGTATCTCCTAATGATTCTGTAGCATATACTGTGAAAAGTGCCAATAAGAAGTTTTGAAATATCTATTCCTGACCCCTTCATCACCGGCTCGAGTCTTTCCACCATCTCTTTCGCAGCTTTCTTTGTGAAAGTGGTGACAATCAAGTTTTGTGGTGGAATATTTGCAACTAAAATCAAATACGCTACACGCGTGATTAATACCGTCGTTTTACCGGTCCCAGGCCCTGCAATGATCTGAAGCCGCCCATTGAATGGCGCAGTGACAGCCTGTCTCTGAAGGTCGTTCAACTGGCCCAATAACGTTTCCATATTATGTATAATAAGTGCATAAAGCGTTGTTTAAACGTTATTTTGAAATCGCAATTTTTTTTTCTGTATATGATTCTAGTTTTATTGACATCCTTGTTGGCAGCAGCGTATAGAGTCCTAGCCCTTGAAAACTGGCCGGATACCTCGTTCGAAGCCCAGGTGGCTATTCGATCGCAAAGAGACGTGTCGTATCCGACTCCTATCGACCAAGATACCAGTTATGGTGTGAGTTTGACATCTTTGGTATTCCATAAATATGGCTACTCCTCTAACGCCATGCCATTCATAACGTCGGTTCTTAATGTTGGGGTGAAGACGGTGGTAATAGACTTGTACTATAACAACTTCACATCGGTGTGGCAACTATGTCCTGCACCGTACCCATTGAATGGAACCCTAGATGCTTCATTAGTACAAACCCTTAACTGGAACTACAAACTGTATGATTGCCAGCCCAGTTTCACTATAGACATGATCATGAAGGAAGTGTTTGACTTTTTGGGTCAGACAGACACAAACATGAGTGCTGATTATATTCAGATATTGTACCGACTACGGGAGTTTGATTACCCTACAGTATCCCGAAATGCCACCAGTTTAAACAACATATACACCAGCAATGACAACGCTTATTCCGTTTACGGAAATGCCAGTTTGAGTGATACGGTTGCCAGCTTGGGGCCTGCTTTGTTCACCCCCAGCAATTTAGACTCCTATAGATCTACTAGGCAAACCACATCTTCTACATGGTCGTTTTATAACCAGTCGGACGAAACGTTTCCTGATCTAGAAACATTCATATTCACCATGTTGAAAAGAGTATCTGTTGCTATAATTTATGACGAAGTTGATGATGAACTTTACACGTATTCTTCCAATGATCGAAATACCATTTTCATTGACAAAGAAACCATGAATCTTACCATCCACACGCTTGGGGATGAAAGTGTGGTAGAAAGATGTCTCAAGAGTTACTACAATTCCAACGGGACTCTTACGGCGGACAATTTCACTACATTTGCCCTAGATAGCCATTATCGGTTCATTAGTGACACTTCAAAACAAAGGTTTGATAAAACAACATTTAAAGCTATGGTGGATTGTGGATTGGCCCCCATATTGAACAGCACTCAATACAAAGTCAACGAGACGGAAACGGACTTCATAGGAGATATAGTGGATCATTTTTTTCCGTATTCGTTCTGGTCATGGTCCAAATCGCTTTTAAACATAGATGGAGAAGATGACACCGATTCCGCCGATTATGATGATTCAGATAGTGGGGAAAGTAGTGACATATCACAAAAAGCATACAAGTGTGTTTATGCCACCGAAAATGGATGGGAGGTGGGTAATTGTTACGAAAAGTTTTCTTATGTTTGTCAGAAACAAGACCAACCTTTTGATTGGGTGGTGCAAACGGCACAAAAACTGTACTTTGACGCATACAAGAAGTCGAGCTGCCCCGATGGGTATATGTTCGGGGTCCCAAGACTGGACATGGAGATGGTATCTATGATGCAGGAGATTGTTCTGTCAGGAGAAGCGTTTCCTGTGTGGATAGATGTCAATGATATCACAGTGACCAATTGTTTTGTGACTGGAGGCCCTTATGCGGATTGTCCGTATCAGAGGACTGTTAGTACGCAGGCATTGGCTCGGTTGATAGCTCCGCCGTCTGTGGTAGCAGGTGTGGTGTTGCTACTAATATTCTTAGAGAAGGTGTTTAGAGTGAATCCCATCCACAGCAACAGAAAGAGATTCTGGAAAAAAAAAATCAACGAATTCAATAAGCAAAATGACCATGAAGGGGTTCCATCATAATTCCTGCAATCCAAATGTATATAATATCGGGTATAATATATTCAAGTAAATTACCTAGGTGAAAAATTCGCATCACCAATAAGTTTGAAGGCAAGAAAAAAACTCTACCAATACAACATGAGTGATCAGAACTGGAAAACTTTACAAAACGAATTAAGAAAAAGAGCAGCAGCTGCCAACTATGGTGGAAATAGAGGTGGACCCAGATCCCCATTTGCTCTATTCACCGGAGTAGGAGGATTAATTCTCTTGGGAGGAGTTGGATTGTTGGCACAAAATGCATTATTTAATGTGGATGGTGGACAAAGAGCAATTGTGTATTCTCGTCTCAATGGAATCCAAAGTAAGATCTACCCCGAAGGTACACATCTTATTTTGCCATGGTTCCAAAGACCTGTTGTTTATGATGTTAGAGCCAAACCCAGAAACGTTGCGTCTTTAACTGGTACAAAGGATTTGCAAATGGTCAATATCACTTGCAGAGTTTTGTTTAGACCCGATGTTCTTGAGTTGCCCAATGTGTACAGAACGTTGGGCACTGATTACGATGAGAAGGTGTTACCATCTATTGTGAATGAAGTGTTAAAATCGGTGGTGGCACAATTCAATGCTTCTCAATTAATCACTCAAAGAGAAAAGGTTTCAAGATTAGTGAAAGAAAACTTGGTTCGTCGGGCTAAAAAGTTCAATATCTTATTGGATGACGTTTCGTTAACGTTTATGACATTTTCACCTGAATTCAGTGCTGCAGTGGAAGCCAAGCAGATTGCTCAACAAGATGCTCAAAGAGCTGCTTTTGTGGTGGACAAGGCCATACAAGAAAAGCAGCAATTGGTTGTGAAAGCCACTGGAGAAGCCAAGTCTGCTGAGTTGATCGGGGAGGCTATTAAGAAGTCCAAGGATTACGTTGAATTGAAGAGATTAGATACTGCAAGAGAGATTGCCAGTATTTTGGCCAAATCTCCTAATAAGATCATGTTGGACAATGACACCTTGTTGTTAAATACTGTGACTGACAACCGTTAAAGCCGATAAAAGAGCTATGAGATGGCTCTGTGGTACCGTTATGAGCCGAAAGAGCTGTTAAATGATACTGTCAAATGGCTCTGATAAATGAGTCGAAAGAGCTGTTGAATGGCTCTGTTTAGGTGGCATTGTTGAATGAGCTGTTAGTAGTAGAATGTATGTAAATAGTCAAGAAGCACGTAAAGCTTTCTAGTGAGGCCATTTGAATAGCTTTAATATTTCTTCAAATGAAAATAGATTAAAGAGAAATCATTACATGTAAACAATCGTATTTCGAACCATATATATAGACTAAAAGATGGAATTCACAATGTCACTACCAATGGTAGCACCAGCCCCAAAAATAGCAGCATTTCCAAGCTTACTTCCGAACTTCATCAAATGAGGATGGCTCTGACTCTGAGGGCCAGGTTGCTGCTCAGCCACCGCCTGTGGAGGAGCAGGTCCCTGATAGTACTGAGCTGGAGGGTAGGGTTGTGGAGAATACTGGGGAGTTTGTTGGTAAGAAGGAGAATACCCTTGTTGATACGATGGAGCCATCAGTTGTTGAGGGTAGGAATAACTGTCTTGTTTGGCAGGGTACTCTTGCTTTCCTTGTGCAGGGTTGTACTCTTGCTTTTCTTGTGCAGGGTTGTACTCTTGTTTTCCTTGTGCAGGGGTGTAGTCTTGTTTTTCTTGTGCAGGGGTGTAGTCTTGTTTCTCGGGAATGGGCTCGGACCTATCTCCATATTCAGACTCATTTATGGACCTAACATAATTCGAAGGGAACACCCCAATCTTTTCGGATTCACTCTGTTTGTACCCCTTCCACCAGTCTTCTGATAAATGCTCCACAATCGCAATCTTGTCGTCTTTTCTAAATGATAAATCATCTGATTCCTGGGCCCGATAGTCGAACACGGCTTTACAGTACCCCAAAGGCTTGATTCCAGGTCTTTGTTGCACTGAGGCTGGAGGGGTGATTTTGGTTTGCTTGAACTGATTGGCCAAACTGTCCACAGGCTGAGGAACAGGTTGGGAAACAGATTGGGAACGAGATTCTGGTGATAGTTTCTCTAGTCCCCAAGGCTGCATTTCTTTGTGGTATTTTTGTGGAAGGGCAGCCACAAGTTTGTCAAACAACCCGTCGGTGATTACCTCAGAATCATGGAGGAATTCCAATTCGGTTCTGATGGTTGTAAGTGATCTATTAATCAATGGAGCAGACATGATAATTAATGACAGGGGCGATGCAAGAATTTGACGTGAGGAAACATCCCGTTAAGAGAGGTATTTAACCGGGACACCACAGGCACCATACCTTCCTTTTTCGGTAGGCCATCTTCCAGGACAACGTGGTTACTACTGCGAAGGTGATTGCCTTTCACTGTTGTCATAGGCTCTTTCCAGGTGTGATCATCAATTGCCTTTCTTGAAAAGTATAGTATTGCCACAACTTAACAGTTGTCATGACAGATAGTATGATTTTACGATTCTTGCTACTAGTGCCCTACACCAGTCCTTTTCTCTGTTTCATGCCGAAGTACTCCCTTACTGGCCAAAAATGGTTTAAGAATAATTTTGCATCCATTAAATTGTTTGAGTTTCTTTATAAAATGATACTCCTTTTTAATCCCTTACATACCTACCTCAACCAATCAAGTTGATGGTCCACACCCTCAGCCAATTCAATCAAGGGACTGTTGAAGGCCCCAAGAGTTCTTGGCACTGGAAGTGTGGGTTTTTGTGGCCAGACACTGTATACCCGAATGGCTGCGTCGTTGCAACCAACACAAATGGATGAACTATCGGGTGATAAAGCGGCACTGGATATTTGTAAATCCGGCATACTCACCACTTTGCTGACCACTGTCATGTCCGGGTAAGCATATACCGTTAGAGCACTGTCGTTGTTGCCGAATCCGAAGGTAGTCACAAGCTCTCTGTAGGAATTGGACCAGAAAATAGAAGTAATCTGAGATCCCGTGAAAAATGACTTGATAAGAGTGCCGGATTTGGTGTGCCAGAACCGGATGTATCTGTCTCTTAAACCCCCTCCTGTAGCCAACAAGGAAGTGGCCCACGGACAAAAAGCAAGGGCCTTCACCGCACTTGTATGTGGAAGCACATATTTCAAATTTGGTGCTGTTAAATCGGAAATGTTCCAGATTGTGACGGTGTTGTCGTTGCTTCCAAAAGCCACTTGTGTTTCACTGGGGTTGAGGGCAAGTCCTGGACTGTTAGTAAGAAATAAAACATTGCAGCCTAAATAATACTCACCACAAACTACCTGCTTATGGTACAGGAAAGTGTATAATCGTTTCAAGAACCGTTTGTCCTGCTTACGTACCACCTCCAATAGAAGAACAGTACCCCTCTTGTCACTCACAAAAAACTTGTGTTCGCTTTTGAACCAGACTGCTGCATGTATGCTTCCTCCCCCCCACACATAATTGGCTATCACTCGATTGTCAGACTGGGAAACCAAGAGAACTTTTCCCGTTTGAGTTCCAATAACAAGGTAATCACTGTGAGAACTGCAGACGCAACTAATTCCATCATACTCATCTAATATGATTGGCTGGGCCGACATTTCTCCCATTTGCCAGGTGAAAGCTAAAGCTCCCAATCCAATAGCTATCAGATTATTTTTATGACACCAACTGATTATGTTAATATAGAAGTCTCTTGCTAACCCCGATGCTTGTGCCACGTCTAGTATTACTAAATCCTTGCATGGGGTGGGAGATTTTTTGTTCTGTTTTGGTGGCTGCAAATATTCAGTTTGTGCCCCATTTAACACGTTAGCAATATCTTTGGAGGTTCTTTTTCTCTTCTTGAATTTCCACCCTTTGTCACTGGGGTGTTTATTGGTATGAAAAGTCAAAAACCGGGTTGCAGACAGGATTCCAAGAGCTCCTGCTAACAGGGTGTTGTGGCTGATAGATTCGGCTGTACTGGTTGCAGCCGTTGAACACAGTCCTACCGGAGACAAGAATAAAGTCTCTTCATTGAAGTCCGAGTCAACCCTACTTCTCTCAATTACCACCGGCAGCTGGTCTCTTAAAGAAATAGCAAAAGGGAAACGTTGCCCACTGGTGGTTGTGGGTTCAATGTGACTGTTATTTCGGGGAAATGAATTATGCAAGTCAGGTAGGAATCGCCTATTACCTAATAGGGGTGAGCTGGGACTATTATAAGTCCTTTCCTGAATCATAGCGAGTCAATTAGCTATTCAATTTAGCAATGGTGTTTGCAACCTTCGTTTGTAATAGTAGAAAAAGAGCCTCGACAACAAAGGACACAAGGATAACAACTGCCACACAAGCGTCACAAAGTGAAATTTCCCACAATTGGCACAAAGACAACAAGTTTACAATGCCAAACATCCACCATTTCTTGGTGTCCGGGTCTTCTCAGTTGCAGCCATATCTGCGAAATATCCATTTTAATTAATCCATGTTATTTACTCGCCTGGTGATATTATGGTCGATATTGGTAGCCATGTGCGCTACCATCCACTGCTTGGTGTCGTTAAAAGTCAAGGATCCTTTCATAGACGAGATTTTCCACTTGAATCAGTGTTACACCTACTGCAAGTACAGATTCGACGTTTGGGATGATAAAATCACCACACCACCAGGTCCGTACCTTCTTGGGTTCTTTTATGTCCGAATCATTGAAATATTCACTTCTGTGCCGCTATTAACGGTGTGTGGTAACCATGATGTGCTAAGATCTGTAAATTTAGTGGGTGGGTTGGTTGTACTTCCATTAATTCTTTTAAAATTCAAACAATCAAAACATCAATTTTGGATCGTCAATATGGTGTCGATGCCGTTGTTATTCACATACTATTTCTTGTTCTACACAGATGTATGGTCATTGGTACTTATTATTGGAGCTTTGGTGGCGGTGGCGAATAAGCACCGATCCGATATCCGCCATACTTGCATAAGCGGTTTACTAGGATTCTTGAGTCTTTGGTTCCGTCAGACCAACATTATCTGGATAGCATTTATTGCGGCAGTTTTCATTGACACCCAGACAGTGACACACACAAGGTATCTTTCAGACTACGTGAAAAAATGCTTTGGAAGTATAGGGTCTCTTATGCCATTAGCCATTAATTTCGTATTATTTGGCATATTTCTTAAGGTCAATGATGGCATAACATTTGGCGACAAGGACAACCATAGAGTACAAGTCCATTTGGTCCAAATATTTTATTGCTTCATGTTTACCAATCTATTCACAGTACCCTGCTGGATGTCTTTGAATAAGATCCATCGGTACGTCAAATTTGTTGCTGGTGGAAATAATTTTGTGTTCAATGTCATAGGGACCGCTTTTTCGGCTATTGCCATTGAAGTAGTCATTCAAAAATTCACCATTGTCCACCCATTTCTTCTAGCTGATAACAGACATTATACCTTCTATTTATGGAGACGGATTTTAGTCCATCCATGGGCTAAATACTTTATGGTTCCGGTATACCATTTCTGTACCTGGAACATATATGACAGTCTTAATCACAGCCGGGGAAACAAATTGGCTCCCATGTCCATACTTGCATATTTTGTGGCCATTATTCTTACAGTTGTGCCGTCGCCACTTTTCGAACCCAGATACTATATTGTGCCCTTGATAGTGTTTCGGATGTTCACAGCAGCAGAGGATCACGCAGAGAAAAGAAACGTTTTGGAGTTCATTTATTTGAACACTATAAATGCCCTATTTTTCGTGATATTCTTCGTCTATGAGTTTACATGGGATTCTCACCCCAATATAGTACAACGCATAATCTGGTGATCAAAGTTTATCCGCTTCGATAACAGAGATGGACCCTAAATCTTTAGAAACCCCTTCTGGTTCGGGAGTTTCCTGTATGGGTACATCTGAACCATATGGATGAACCAAGTTCAAATTTGCATTGATGAAATTGTCAATTGAATTGTCATTGAAATTCCTCACATTTAGTATAGAATCAGGATTCAGTTTCAAGTCTTTGATAACTGCCTTCATGTCATGGTCAATGTCTTCCTTGTCAAGTGAATCAATCCATTTGGTGATACATCGTCTTTTTAACACAGTTAAGTAACTGGTTTCCATACCTGTTTGTTTGTCAACGTACACAAAGTCTCCTTCATTACCAATCATCAAATCCCCGTAATTATTCTTTTCTGGGGCCCTAATCTCCCAATTTCCAATTTCGAGATCATTAGCAAAAATTAACAAGAAATCGCCAAAGTTATCAGCGATCAAGAACTTGGTGTCGAACTCTCTCCCGAATAAAATGATCTGTCCCCTTTTTCCATCTCCCGTAATTGGAGGGGATAAATCAACTCCAATACAATTACCCACCTCATCCGTAATTAAAGGTATCCACAACGGATGGGCAAATATAGCATGAATACATCCAGGAGGTATAGACCGCTGGGATGGGTAGTTCACAACCCCAGGTCCATTGCTCCTCTCTGACCCTATTTTGGTAGAAGTTGTCCCAAGATCACTTTCGTGGTCAATAGAGCGTAAAGACCCGTTACTTGAGTCAGGATTAACCTCGTTTATCACGTCCACCGAGGAGTTGGAGAATCGGTAGCTGTTGATCCGAGGAAGTGCTTTGACCTTGTGGGAGTTCAATTTGGATATTTCCAATGTGAGCTTTTTTGACACTTTTCTCCAGTGTTCGGTCATAACAGATATTTGGTCTAACGACATCAAGTTCAATCCAAAAAACAACCCCCCTACCTTATTGAAATCGTCAGAATATTGTCCGTCGGTGAGTTTATAGAATTCTATTACACAACGGGGCAATCGGATGTTCAAGTCTTTCTGGAAATCGGTTAAATCATCATCTGTACATGCTTTTTGTAACGAACTGTTCAAATCTGGAGAGTATTTGTGTAACCAGTTCTTAATGTGCCTCCATGCCAAGTTTACTTCGTGCACACCGTTGTCTTTGGACTCTTCGAAGTCCAAGTCTTGTTCATAATCATCATTGGAATGGGATAGGAGATTGGCTTCTGTTTCAGTTTTTGGCTTATTGATTCTGTTAAATGACTTTCTGGAGTCGAATTCTGAGTACTTATCGTTTGTACTCAAGGAGTACACGAACTCCTGAAACTTCTTTCCCAACTTCATATGTGTAAATAAACAAGTTAGCACATGGCTCCAAATTGATTAACGCGATTTTAATTATTCACACAAAACTGATGGATAACCGAAGTAGAGGCGGCTTAGAGACTGCGCCGACTACCGAGAGACTCTACTGCCAAAGAAAGAGAACTATCCACCGGGCATGAAGTATCATACTTATTGACAAAGTACAAAACGATAAACCGGGGGTGATATTTAATCTGGGAAAATCAATTCAACCAGCCTGCTCAAAACAAGCAAACCTGTCAAAGGGACGGAAACAAAAAGTGGCAACCCTGGGCCAAAAAACAAAAACTAGCACAAATGAAGTGAACTACAGTTATTGTTAAAATTTAACAACCAGTTCACCTCGGGGTAAAAAGGGGCATTTTGTGGCCCTATCCACGGACATTGTACTGCTTCAGAACGAAACAGCACGTCTATAGACGCTACCAAAGGTAACACGAACCACAAAACTGGAGTTTTCTTTTTGATTTTGGCGACAATCCGTGGTAATCAAATTAATAAAGAGAAAAGAATAACAATTTTTTTTTCACACATAGACACTGGCACTGGCGATGGCAGTGTGTGTTTACCGAATTAATATTTTATGTCATGGAATTATAAGATACAAATATGGAAAAGATCCATTCTCTGATTTAAATAAAGATCATCAGCTTTCCCTCTTTCAATAGGAATTCATTTTAACCACTTATTATATTTATATGAATTAGTTAACTAACTAGAAGCTGAGTTTATATGATTAATTTACCAATTTTGAGCAGCAGCTTCTTCAGCAGCTGGGTTGGCACCAGAGTCAGCCCAGTCAACTTCTTCAGTTTCAGCCCATTCACCTTCACCGTCAACAGCTGGTTGTTCTTCAGATTCTTCTGGCTTGGATTCTTCTAAAGAAGTTTGTTCAATTTCTTCTGGGTCTCTGTAGAAGTATAAATCTGGCATGACAGACCATTGAGTGGCTCTGTCTGGAATAACACCTCTTAATCTTAAGACTTCTCTGGCGAGTAACCACCAGATTAAACCAATGGAGTGTTTACCTTTGTTATTACATGGAATAGCAACATCCACATATTCAGATGGAGAATCCATATCAGTTAAAGCAATAACTGGAATGTTAACATAAGATGATTCTTTGATGGCTTGAGAATCGGTTCTTGGGTCAGTAACAATGACTAATCTTGGCTCTTTGAAAGAACGAGTGATATAATTGGTAAAGTTACCTGGAGTGAATCTACCAGCGATTGGGGTAGCACCAGTGTGAGCAGCAAACTTCAAGACAGCTCTTTGACCGAAAGTTCTGGTGGCACAGACAGCAACATCAGAAGCGTTTGGAACGGCAGCGATGATTCTGGCAGCCAAGACGATTTTTTCCCAGGTTTTGTTGATGTTAACAACATTGACACCATCTGGTCTGGTTTTGTAAACGTATTGTTTGTTGTGAACCTAAAATGATTTGTTAGTATACATAATCTTCTGGCAGCACTTGTAGTATTCGGATGATGGTCACTTCAAGAAGGGGGAAAACAGCTTATTGCTTCATGGTACCATTGTTATACAAAGATCTCAAAATTTTTCACTTCATTCAATACAAGATTTGCAAGGGTGGGGTACATACTTGAACGTTTTTAGCACCTAAGTGAACGTTGGCAGCTAACAACAATTTAGCGTCGTCAGCAGTTAAGTCAAATGAAGCTGGTAAAGACATCGTGGATATGAATTAGTATAATACTTCTTTGAACAATCTAGATATTTTTTGAAAATTTTTAATGAGAAAGTGGAAAAAGGATTCGTCGAATGCGTGCATATAAGCAGCAACAGTAGTATTTTTTTCGCACATACATAGGTTTTTTAGAGGTTAACTTAGTGCGAAAATGGGCGAACG
The DNA here is from genome assembly GCA_030572515.1 of Yamadazyma trypodendri. Lineage (NCBI taxonomy): Eukaryota > Fungi > Ascomycota > Pichiomycetes > Serinales > Debaryomycetaceae > Yamadazyma > Yamadazyma trypodendri. The sequence continues at coordinate 28,350 of JAJMAI010000014.1, read as the reverse complement.
CCCAAACAGTCATACGCACACGTGATTTGAAATGACAGGGGCTATAACCCTAACCTGGGGGTAGTCATTTAGGGGTGTCAAGATCGTACATAATGAAGTATTTTTGTTTAAAAGAGTAAACCATCAGCTAGAGAGACACGAAAAGAGAAACCTACTGCAGTTTCTGGTGCTTCAAATAATGAAATAGCTTTCATTCTGCAATCTGTTGTTTGGTGAACGAAAAGATGCAAAGTGTTCAAAAAAAAATATAAAAGTCCCAGGGGACGGATAAAGGTAGGAAACAGATATCGAGATGGCAACACAGCCACCAATCAACCATCACTTCTCATTCTCCCCTGTTTTTCCCTACTGTGGTTTTTAAAGATAAATGCAGCCACTTTCCTAATTGAGACCGCACTGTTGAGATTTTGACGGGTTTGATATAGGGGGCTTAAACTAAGACTACATGTGTATGAATATACCTAGCCGCGGAGTGACGGAAGAAAAGAAGGCATTGGACCGTCAAGTTTTGTCACATTCGTTTTCAGAATGCAAGGATGACGAAAAGTACTCGGTTTATGACACACTAAACATCAATAACGACAGCACATTGCCATACCCGGTGACCCATAACAAAACTCTGGTGGGAACACAAAACGTCCAGGCTGCAAAGGTTCTCCTAATAATATTCGTATCAATACTAGTTTTATGTAAGCTATACCTAGCACTATAATAAACACTCAATAGTTTACATTATCATGATGTACATTAAAGAAGAGGTGCAAGCACCAAAATAACTAGATCTCATTCTCCTCTCAAAGCTCTTATGACTGCAGGTCTTCTCATCATATATTTGGTCCATTTATAGACCTCAGGGAATTCTGTTTTCAAATTTATGCCAATTCTGTCCACGACATTGTTCCATGGCACAAACGATAAATCAGCTATAGTGGCTCTGTCTCCCACCAACCACACAGGGTAATCAAAGTACCTGGATTGAGACAATGGAGTGGTTCCAGCCGAGTATGCCGCAGCATTTTCCACATCCAAGTCCATGATTAAAGCTTCTCTTCTTTCAGCCAAAGCCATTTCTATCACCCCATACACTCTTCTAACCTCATCCGTATACCGCTCAACCGCACTGGGGACAGGCGAGGTATGGAAATATCGAAAATGCAATGCTTGTCCAATCATAGGAGCATGTCCACTAGTTTGGAAGAACACCCATGAATTGATTTGTGACTGTTCCACCAAGTTATTGGACCATAGTTTACACTCTCCGTTCTCATTCAAGTACTTTGAAACCAAATACAAAATCACGGCCCCACTTTCCCAAATAGAAGTGTTATCGTTATTGTGGTCTATTAAAGCCGGAACTCTAGCATTAGGGTTAATAGTGACAAATTCAGGAGCTCTTTGCTCTCTATTATTGAAATCCAAGAAGATGGTGTTGTAATTTAAGTTCAACTCACTCAATATAATGGCCACTTTGAACCCATTAGGAGCTGATCGATGACTAAATAATGTATATCCCTCGTTGGGTTGGTTTTGGAAGAAGTGGGAAATTCTGGATAATTGGCTTTGATCATTGGTCTCATTGCTCAATTGTTGTTGTAATAAACTCAAATTCGACTCGTTTTGTTGTATATCTCCAAGGTGGACGTTTTTTAATCCAGCAGATAAGTTAGACACTGTGGAGGGGTTCTCCGGTGCAAAATGATTGTCCGACATGGAGGTAGCAAGCGGTTAAAGTGGCCTTGCGCAAAAATATATCTTACAGGATGAATATTATAGTTGTAGATCAACCTTGAATCAAGTCAAAGTTCTAATAAGCCAATATTATCTGCAAGTTTTACAGAAAGAGATGGTATTTTAAACAAGAAAAAAATTCGAAAAAGCTTGAATCCGCACATGGAGCAAATTACACCATTTTGCGACAATTTGGTTCCATTGGACCCACACTAAAAACTTATTGGACCAAAGAACCACACCAAAAACCGTTGGATCCACAAATCACTTAAACAACTGTCATCATATTGAAAACTATTTACTAATACCCCCGATGCATCTAAATATAATACAAATAAATTACAGGATCATCATCAACCCTGGATCACATCTATTAAAACTGTGCTTATAGCATTTCTTCTCTATCTTACATCTTTCCGTTCCTATCCATTTAATGGGTGGTATGACCTCGGTGGTACTTCAACCCGTTTAAATTCTTATATCTCTTCCCACAAACTTCACATCTATATGGTTTATCTTTCTCCAATGCAGCACCATCCAAATAAGGAGTGTTACTCTCTGGATCAATGACGGAAATTGAACCGTCGGCATTCTCTTTGAGAGTTTGGTTCTGGTGTCCGTGTAATCGGTGATATTTCAATCCATTCTGGTTCTTATAGTTCTTATCACATCCAATCACAGGACATTTGAAAGGTTTATCTTCATTATTTTCAATCACGTATAAGTGTCTGGCAGGGTCATCAATATACATTAAATCATCTTCATCCATGGGTGAGCCGGCGCCGTTATCAGGAGGAGTTTGTGAGAACTGATTGGGGGTTTGTGGGGTATGCTGTTGTAAGTTAGCGGTGCCATTGATTTGACTGGGCTGGGCCGATTGTTGGTGATGATGAGCCTCTTTGGGGGGAAGGTGTTGCGCTTGCATTTGTTGTGGGGAATGCTGTTGTTGTTGCTGTTGTTGCTGTTGTTGCTGTTGCTGCAAGTGTGGATTGTTGTTCAAAAACACATCGGTGGTGGAAACAGTCTCCAAAATATTATGGATATTGTTCATGGTTCTGTTCCTGTTGACGTTGATATAGTGGGAATTATCGGTGGGGGGGCTCATGTTGATGTGTGCTTCTTCATAATGTCTTAATAGGTCATGCAAGGTGGGCAATAGCTGGCCACAACAGCTGTAATCTTTACAGTAATCTGCTTCTAGGTTCGGTAAGTAAGAAGTCTGTGGGGGAGACATGGCCATGGCATTGTTGTGATAGTTGTTCTGGATATGATTGTTATTGTTAACACTGTTGTTTCCGCTGAAACGGAAAGAGCCTCGTCTAGGATTCATAATATTCAAATGGTTGGAATTATTCACATTACCGTGATGAGTATTACTTCCAGTATTAGGCATTTGAAATTGGTATTGGTTATTCTGGTTGGTCAACATCATCACTTCATCCTTCAACCACGACCCTATGGTGATAGAACCCCAACTTACACCTCCAATACCTTGAGAATGAGCCAAGCTCTCTCTTCTGAATCTGGTGTTGTTGAATATTGAGCCTCGCTGGTACGAAATATCAATGGGCTGAGTGTTATCGGAACCACCAGGCCCTGGATTCTGTCCACTGGTGGGTATGTTGATGGAAGGACTGCCCGAATTTCCGGCGTTGGAGTTGTCAAATATCTTGGTATTGAACATGATGGCAAATTGGCACTTTTTTTGATAACAAGACTGTGATATTACCGGATTCTTAAAAAATCGGAAGATTAAATAACACCAGACGGAGTGAGGTATGCTTTTGTGGCCTGTGTGACAAGGGTGAATGTGAGTACAGATGATCCGCAAATAAGGATAATTTATACTACCAAAAAAGTACGGGATTAAGAACGGGGTTCAGGTTTCTTGTCGTGGGTATCGGTGGATACTACGAGTTCAACTTCGGTCTGCAGAAACACTCTTATTTTCACTTTATTAAACAAAGTGATATCCCCTTACTCGAATTAGTAAAAATATATTTTTCTAGCACAAAGAAATTAAGGATATTGTCAGGTTTCTAATTGGCACACGCTATTTTAGGATGCCAACGGCTTGCAATAAATGACACCAAAAGCGATGCTGAATTTACAGGATGTTGAATGTAAGGCAAAAAATGAGTTCCACTATCCGGCAGTGTGCTTTTCAAATGTCAAGATAGCAACTAGAATCTAAACAATTTCCCGTAAGCTTTGAAAGTGAAATTTTCCGATGTGAATTTGAGTCGCTGGGATACAGTATTTAGGCCGATGGACTGGGCTCGAATGGTTGTTCCGGTATACACGACAAATTATTGTATTTAAAGACGGTTACGAAGAAATCATTGGAGCTTTCCGTACAGCCCAGATGTGGTTTAGATTATCCCTACAAGATCTCTAGTTGACCAGTTAACGATGCTGGTGGTCAGGTTCAGTGTCGTATTGTTTTGGAGTTCACCGGTTTGAAGTGTCGTGTCGCAACTGAAAAATTCCTTGGAGCCTTTTTTCGCCATCTGCCACTTGCCGTTCGTGGTTGCAGTAGCCTAGAAAAAGAAATTCAACACAATACTTAAGCCAGTATTGTGGGCGTATCCTATGAGAGTTTAAGAGCTGTAGAGTTATTTGTTGGGAGTAAGAGGTGGCAAGTGAAACAGTAGCACTGGGGGACGGGCTCGTCGGGGGTGTTAGGTCCACTGGCGATCTCAGGAGTGTATAGGGTGTTAAGAGCATTGGTGGCCAGACGTCATCTTGACCAGGAGATAGATGAAATAGAGGGTGCAGTGTTTGATGACATTGTTACTGAGCTTGTTCAAAAATAGCTGGGTTTTACTGAAAGCTGGCGAGGCGTTGGGAATGTTACGTCTTGCGATATTTAGTTTGTGCATGAAGAGTAGAAGACTGCAGGAGATACAGAATAGGCTGTAATTAGCGTAAGAATAAAAGAAAATACAATAACCGAAAAAGAGATAAGAGATGGACAGAATAGAATCACGGTACTTGTAACCCCGTATACGTTCATTTGAAGGGATCGTGCTTACGCAATTGAAGGGATCGTACTTACATTTGAAGGGATCGCTTATGAACAACAAACTTGCTTGAAAATGGTTTTGGGACTAAGTAGTCCTCCCGTCTTTAGACTGTTGTGGCACAACGTATGAATAGTTCAAATACAGGGTCTTCTTTCGTACACCAGTTAAAGTGAAATATATGGTACAGTTAATCCACTTATAAACGCACCGGTATGAGTAAGGCGCAATTGTGATCTAAAATTCGTAGCTAAATAATTGACTGCATCGAAAATAGGCAGTACCCCGAGAGTGAAAAGTCGAGTCAAACGAAATAGAAAATGCGTAAATGTAGAGTGTACGCTAACGTGATATAAGAGTTTGAAACCACAATGTAAAAAGAACTCTAGGCAAATTCACAGATGACAAAGTCAATACGCTACAAAAAGAATGACATGCAAATGCATGTAACACCGCCTACACTCGCCGTAACCTGTATCTGGATCAATGTCGTTAGTCTGTCACACACATCTATGACCTGTGACAGCTACAGAGATAGGCGTCGTATTCAAGTCAAAAGGGTCTAAGGGTTGTAAATTTTACAGACGTCAAGAATCATTGATGGCTTCAGATGTCTAGAGAAACTGCGTTTATTATTCAAAAAGGCTTTATTTTCTACATTATAGAATAGCCAGGTATACCTCTCATGAAGGAAGTTTTACAGATCTCCCTATCTCAACTCAACTGCTTGGTTGCAAATTTCACAAAAAAGCCGTTTTTCGCAACATCTAATATACGGCTAGAAATGGCCCAAGATCTTCTCCATAAAGACGAAGAAGAAAAAACTTGGGACAAATAAGCATAAATCCCTACAATATCACTACTGTTTTCCTTTTTTACGTTCTTTTCCAGCCACTTCCAATCAAAATAAAAAAGTCGTGCCATAACATATAACCACAATGTATGGCTCAAGACTGTTGGAGCTCATCTGGGGTCTTAATAACTATTGGTGTACACCTGGGCACTCCCTTCTATAGACACAAACATATTCAACACAAAACTACATGCTGCTGCATCCACACAAATGGTAATGACACCATTTTCGGACTTCTGATTTATTGGTTAAACAAATCCCGAAAACCGGCATCCGGGGTATAAATATAAAGATCATGAAATCCAAGTACTATGTAGATTTATAACACTCAATGCTAGACAGGTTCCCCATAGAGGTGTTAGATATCATCATAGGCCATTCCGACCAAGAAACTTTGGTGTGCTTGAACCTTTGCAGTAAGAAATTTCATCACCTAATTGCACCCATATTTTTCAGATCAGTGGAAGTCAATAGCCATAAAAATTTGATTGGCAGTGATCTTAGCCCTGCTGGAGACAAATACACCAAAATTACCAGTATATACAGTTTAAAGGTGTTTCTTAAGATTTTGATACATGACTCTGGGAATTGTAAATTGATTCAAAAATTGATATTCAAAAACCTCCCGGATCTCCCAGAAGACACGCTAGTGAAATACTTTGAGCAGGTATTCCCATATTTGGTCAATTTAACGGAATTTAAGTGGTATTCCACCTACAATCTCGACTTGAAAATCATCAATCTTATTCCCAATACCAAATTAAACAAATTAAACGGAAACTTCAAAAACTTTGATCACTTCAATAATCATAATTTAAGAAACCTCAGATCTTTGAGTTTAAGTGGATTCAAAAACTTTAACAACATCAACATAAAACTTGACATATTCAAAAACCTCACATACTTGAAGATCTCCAAGAAGAACCTTGTGTTGGTGGAAGATGAAATCGAGAATCTTTTAATCAATATTAGCCCATTGAATTTGCTAGCCTTGAATTTGGAAAACTTGTACTTGACAAATAAAGACATAGGTGTACTACGAGAAAAGATTAATTTCAAGTACTTAAAAGTGTTAAAGTTGGTTAGCTGTTACGAGATTTATAGTAGCTACGACAATCTCCTCAGTAGTATCAATGACACCAACAAGGGCCATTTAACAAGCATAGAATTGAACCTCAACAATAATGAGCATAAAAATGGGTATATCTATGACTTTTTAAACCAGCAAATGAACCTCCAGTCGTTGAAAATCAACCTAAACACTGCATCACATCTTTCAAAAGAGTTATACAATCTACTTATACACATCCCCAATACCATTACCAACTTGGACGTGGATTTTTCCCTCAAAGGAAGCAATAATCATCAGTCGCTCCATTCGACCCACCAATCTGACATTATCCACCAATTGAACCAGTTACAAAATTTACAAACTGTAAGTATTCCTATATCATTCCAAGGCCTTGCTGAATTGGACCTCAGACTACCCTTTTTGCATACACTAAAGTTCAACATCATAGATATGTTGAAGTTCAAAAACTCACTTATTGACGTGGACCACGCCCACTTGGGGATCAATTACTCCAAACATATCCTTGCGTCTGTCAAAAGTAACGAATTACACTATCTCATCATTAAGCTTTTCGACTACCATATTTTGAATGTGAAAAATAATCTGTTCAACAGTTTACCTCAAATTTGCTAACCTCCTTTTTGGATTCGTAATTTGCAGTCGATTGACAAATCACAGTTAAATATTAATGAATATAAATGTAGCTGGACCAGAACCTATACTTGGTTCATTTCTTTAAACCTCAAAGAAAGTTTCACAAAACACATGTATAGCATCAATTTGTACATACACACAGATTTGCGTCAATTAATTTATACAGGAGTCGCCGGGGACGCAATGTATTGATAAATAGCAAGCGCGAAGGCCAAAACCCTTAAATTGTGTATTTCCAAAATATTATATTCACAATGCCAGAACCTGTCACTGCAGAAGAACAGAGGTTACAGAATCCCAAGTACCGGAATTGGGGATGCTTTGTGGCTGAAAGACAATGGTCTACCGTCAGGGAAGATTATTCAAGCGATGGGGATGCGTGGTCCGATTTTTCATTCGACGATTCCAGATCAAGAACTTACCGGTGGGGAGAAGATGGAATTGCTGGGATATGTGACCTGTACCAATTGATCAATGTCACTTTAGGACTTTGGAATGGTAAGGATCCTATCTTGAAAGAAAAGATGTTTGGGGTTACCAATTCCCAGGGAAATCATGGAGAGGATGTCAAGGAGTTGTACTATTATTTGGACAACACTCCTTCTCATTCATACATGAAATATTTGTACAAATACCCCCAGAATGAGTTCCCTTACAAGCAATTGGTGGAGGAGAATGGCAAAAGATCGAGAGAAGAGAAGGAGTATGAGATCACCGATACCGGGTTATTTGATAACAATGAGTATTTCGATGTGGTTTTGGAACTGGCCAAAGATGATGATGAAGGGGGTGATGAGATCTTATTCAGAATCACGGCCTACAACAGAAGTGATAAGCCTGCTCCTTTACATATCTTGCCTCATTTGGTATTGAGAAATACTTGGTCTTGGGGAGGTTATGATAAGCCCAAGCCTGGACTTAAGCAAATAGACGATTATTCTCTTGAGATTGAGCATCATCACTTTGGCAAGAAATATTTGGTGTTTGCACCATCCCCTGGGTTTACTGAGAACTCCGATGATATAGAACCGGACTTACTTTTCACGGAAAATGAAACCAATCTGAAAAAGTTGTATGGTCAAGAGAACAGCGCAGATTACGTCAAAGATGCCTTTCACGACCATATTGTTGATGGCAAGGACGGTGTGATTAACCCTGAAAAGTTTGGTACTAAAGCTTGTGCTTGGTTTAAATTCGATGAGGTGCCTGCTGGTGATTATGTGACAATTCGTTACAAATTAACTAAACGCTTGGAGGAAATTGATGAATTTGAATTTGATAATGTGTTTAGCAAAAGACAAGAAGAGGCAGACGCTTTTTATTGGAAAGTCAGTCCAATGCCTATGTCAGACGAATTAAGACAAGTCCAAAGACAAGCATTTGCTGGTTTATTATGGACTAAGCAGTTTTACCATTTTGTTCATGATTATTGGTCAAGAGGTGATCCCAAGACTCCTAAACCACCACCAAATAGGGCTAATGGTAGGAACAAAGACTGGAAGCATCTTTATATCAACGATATCTTATCGTTACCGGACAAATGGGAATATCCTTTTTTCGCTGCTTGGGATACTGCTTTCCACTGCATCCCTCTTTCCATGATTGATCCTGATTTTGCCAAGAAACAGTTGGATCTTTTAACCAGAGAATGGTATATGCATCCAAATGGACAAATTCCTGCGTATGAATGGAACTTTAGTGATGTGAATCCTCCAGTTCATGCTTGGGCTAGTTTCAGAATTTACAAAATTGAAAAGAAAATGTATGGTCGTGAGGATTTGGATTTCTTGGAAACTTTGTTCCAGAAATTATTGATCAACTTTACTTGGTGGGTCAATAGAAAAGATTTTGATGGAAATAATGTCTTTCAAGGTGGATTTTTGGGTTTAGATAACATTGGAATTTTCAACAGATCTGAACCATTACCTACCGGGGGTAATTTGGAGCAAGCTGATTCTACCGGTTGGATGGCTTTCTTCTCCTTACAGATGTTGAATATTGCTTTAGAGTTAGCCAAATCCAAACCCATTTATGAAAATATTGCTTCCAAGTTCTTTGAGCATTTTATTTTGATTGCAGATGCCATGACTTACAAAAGCGATGGTAGAGAAGCCAGTTTGTGGAGTGAAGAGGATAAGTTTTATTACGATGCCATTAGCCATGGTGGAAACAATGCCCAATTGTTACCCGTGAGATCATTGGTGGGTCTTATACCACTTTATGCGTCTTTGACTTTGGAACCAGAACTACTCGACAAGTTCCCAAGCTTCAAAAAAAGATTAAATTGGTTTATCAACCATAGAAAGACTATTGCCGAGAGAAATATTGCTTCAATGGAAACAAGAGGTATGGGGGAAAGATTGTTATTGGCATTGGTGGACAAGGACAGATTGGTTAGCATTTTAGAGAGAATGTTGGATGAAGACGAATTTTTATCTAATTTTGGTATTAGATCATTATCAAAATACCATGAAAAGAACCCATTTGAAATGAATGTTAATGGACAAGCCTATAAAGTAAAATATTTACCAGGTGAGAGTGATAGTGGAATGTTTGGGGGTAATTCCAATTGGAGAGGTCCGATTTGGTTCCCGGTCAACTTTTTGCTAGTGGAAGCATTACAACGGTTCTATTTATATTACGGACCAGATTTGAAAGTGGAATGTCCCAAAGGTTCGGGAGATTATTTGAATTTGGCCCAATGTGCCCAAGAAATCCAATATAGATTGATCAATTTGTTCATGCCTGATGAAGATGGTAAGAGACCATGCAATGGAGACGTTGAAAAATTAGATAAGGACCCACTTTTTAAGGATTGTGTGCCGTTCTTTGAATATTTCGATGGTGATACCGGTAGAGGGTTAGGAGCTTCACATCAATGTGGTTGGACAGCAGTTATTGCTAAATGGATCCATGATAATGGTACTGGATATAAAACCCCCAGAACTCCAAAATCAGTGGGAACCCCCAGAAGACAATCCATCTACAACGACATGAACTGTGACCTGGCCACCAATGAGTTGTCTTTAGACTCGGACACTCCCAAGAAGAAGGAAAAACCAAGAACATTGGATGATTTGGATTCCAACAATATAGAGGATTATTTCCCTAAATCAGGCCCATTTCCTGGTAACTTGACAAGAAGGACATCCGGGAAATCGTTGTTGAATCTAACTATGAACTCCTTAGATTTGGATGAAGAGGAAGAAAAGGCTAAAACCAGATTGATGAGGACAAAGTCTATTTTGAATTATAACGAAATGGTTCAAAGCGAGACTCATGGATTAACCCCCACTAGATCTGGTACTTCAATCAACTCCGGCCATTCAAATTCCACCATCGACAACAATTTCATTACCAATATCAAATCTGCGTATAATAGATACACAGAGGGAGACGGCCATGGCGATGAATTCGAAGTTGGTCACTAGTATTTAGACTATTCAACACTATAAAAATTCGCACTGTATATTTTTTCTTTAAAGGTCATTAAAACAGACATGTCCGACTTATTTCCCAGTTATGAAGGCGATTTCCAATTGGCAATACAGGACGCCAAGTCCAAATTGTCGTCAGTGTCATCATTGACAGATGCGAGTATGTTTTTTTGTGTGATTGGTTGTCAATTGAAAATACTAACATATTTTAGATCAAAGGAGACAAGCGTTGAAGGCCATTGAACATGCAAGTGATGAGTGCTTAGAGTTGATAGACCAAATGGACTTGGAGATTCAGAACCTTCCCTCCAATCAGAAGTCGCTGTACAACACGAAAATCCGTCATTATAAATCACAAGTAAACGAGTGCAAAAGTAAACTTAAGCAATTATTAGATGATCAGGACAAATTCGAATTATTTGGCGATAGATATATGGATGAAGAAGGAGATGCTCATGATAGTCAAAGAAAACAACTTTTGAGCAATGATTCATCATTAGAAAGATCCAGTGAAAGATTACGGGACAGTCAACGGATAGCTTTGGAAACTGAAAGTATTGGTGGAAACATTCTTAATGATTTACGAGCCCAAAGAGAACAAATAGGTGGGGCTCGGAACACATTATTGACCGCCGACGGATACGTGGATAAGTCCATAAAAACTCTCAAATCAATGAGCCGGAGACTTACTGCTAACAAGTTTATTAGTTATGCTATTATTGCTGTGTTGATAGTTCTCATATTTTTAGTTCTTGCCAGCAAATTTTGGTAGATTTTGAATGAATAATGTAATGTGAAGATTTACCATCGAATTGTAACTTTCCAATGTCTACGTGCTGAGATGATACAATTATCCTGTGAAAATTGGAATAATGATTCAATCTGCCAGTGATTGGTTCTCCGTCGTCACATGACTTCTCGTATTACATCTGTCTTTAGGCAGCCAATGAAATACTAGACGTTACGACAATAACATGCCGTTTAAAAATAACCGTCCAAATTCCGCCTAAGTACTATAAGGGGCAGAATATGGGTTTAAGGAACCCAAAAAGGAAATGCCACCAAGAAATGCCACCAATAGCTGTAGGAAGTCGTAAGATATTTTTAGGACCGAGAATCCGGTATGCATGTGGCTAGGGTGGAGCAGAGGCTGCACGAATTTTCTCGCCCGCAGTTAAAGAGGTTGGGGCTTAGGCGTATAGATTTTGGCAACAAAAAGAATTAAACCAGGGGGAATACGCCTTATCTTCTTACCCGGGCCGCACTTCGATCCGATCCCTAACCTTGTACCTAACCATGTACCTAACCATTTCGTAAACTCCACCCCATCATTTTTCAGTTTTAGGACAGATGTGAAAAATTATCTGATTGGATCTTTATGCATGATTTTCGAAACAAAATAAAGTTTGACATGCATGTCTCATAACCGTAAATAAGCCTTGAAAAATCTTCAAGAAGCGATTTCGAGCTATTGTTTCTACAAAGACTATGGAGATATGGTTTTGTGTGCGTTAGCATCGTAGAAACATTTGAATTTCAAGTAGACGCTGTTTCCACCATCTATATAAAACGTGAGGTATTCTTGACATATGTCAAAAGTTGTCAGAGCAAAGCTTGGCACGGTAAAAAATGTTCCTGAAACCACAGGTGTTTTTTGGTGGAACAAAGAACTTTCATATCATAACCTTTCACTCGGATCCCACCTTATTTGGAATAAACCATGGGTGCTATTGGCCAGATTATTCAGGTGTAAAGCATTTGGCCACAGTAGTGACACGGCTTTCAGCGCAATAAGCTTTACCATATTGCGTTTTCCCATCTATAAATATATCAAAGAATCTTCTTTGTAATTTCAACGGTTGAGTTATATTTGAAAATGCAAGTCAGTTATTGGATAGTATTTTTGCTTTTCAACTTAGTATCAGCTGAGAGAGGAGCTCCCTTTGCCATTTATGATAAGGGTTATATTGGGTTCTATTCCTGTAATTACTACTTGAGTAGTTATGTCACCTTCTGTAATGCCACAGATCCTTATTTTGGTTATGGATGTGCTTGTGCCAATTTGAACAACAGAGCCACTTTTGTTGGGTGTTTGGAGGAGGAGGGTTTATTCGAAGATACATTGGACACAGCAGTGAAATTTTGTAGTGAGGACTACTTTTACAACGTCACAAAGCAGGAGCTTAAAGACGCTTTGGTATACTACCAGAAGTACGCCAAGGAAGCATCTGAAATACCTGGTTTTAATGCTACGGTCGCAATCGACGTACCTATGAAAGTGGACATACCTTTGGTGCATAGATATCTTGCGGGATACTATCAGTTCTTAGGCAATTATAACAATTCGCTTTATTATGGAACTGGAGCTATAGGGTATTGGGCATTAATTTTGTTGATAGCTACATTTTTCAATGCCTTTCAATCATTGTTCCCTAAGGCCTATATGAAAACCACAGGTCCCACCACCAACTGGATTAGAAGTAAGCTTGTGTTACCGGCTATTGGCAGGAGAAAGACCGAAGCTAAGCCACTTCTCAAGATCTTGGACTGTTTGGTACCCTCAAGGCTAGAAACTTTGGTTGTTTCTTTATTTACGGTGATATTGTGTATCGTGTTGGCCCATAATATCAAGGCTGTTCCCAATGACCCCATTTTCCTTACCGTCAGGTCTTCAATCAGTAGGCAGATAGCGGTTCGATCCGGCATTGTTGCTTCCACGTTCATGCCATTATTGATCTTATTTGCTGGTCGGAATAATTTCTTACAGTGGGTTACCGGCTGGAATTATGCTACTTTCATTCTTTACCATAGATGGATGGGTAGGTATGCCTTCATTATTGTTACCATCCACAGTATTGGTTATTCCATCAATTATATTCCTTATTATAAGGAGTACATGAAAGACACTTATGTTATTTGGGGAATGATTGCAACCATATCTGGTGGATTCATTATGGTTCAAGGGTTATTGGTGCTAAGAAGAGCATGGTATGAAGTGTTCTTGATGATTCATATAATTCTTGCAGCCCTTTTCGTGGGAGGATCTTGGATCCATGTGGATGAATTGGGATATGTCTGGTTTTACTATGCAACATCTGCTGTATGGATACTTGATCGAACCATAAGAGTATGTCGGTTGATTATTTTTGGATTCCCATACGCTCATGTGGCACTTCTTCCCGGTGACACCGTCAAGGTGGTTGTACCTAAACCATCCCACTGGAAGTCGATTCCTGGAGGACATGCGTTTATCCATTTTGCCAGATTATCTTGTTTTTGGCAATCACACCCATTTACCTTCACTGAGACTCTTGAAACCAAAAGCACCATTACTTTCTATTGCAAAATTAAGGGAGGAGTAACCCATGGTCTTAACCAGTACTTGGCCAACCAGCCGGGAAAAACTGCTAGAATAAGAGTAGCAGTTGAAGGACCTTATGGGAGCCCCTCTAAGGCCAAGCACTACGACACATCCATTTTTATCGCCGGAGGTAATGGTGTTCCGGGAATATACAGTGAGGCTTATGACTTGGCCCTTAAAAGTGCCAATAAGGATAAGATGATCAAACTCATTTGGATTATCAGGGATATGGCTGCGTTAGAATGGTTCACCAAAGAGCTTCAGCAACTTCAGGGAAAGAAAATCAGTCCTATAGTGTACATCACCAGACCAGTTGTGGATTTCAATTCGTCTAGTGACAACGAAAAGAAGCTGTCGGACGGAGACAAGACGCTGACAGAAGTGAAAAACAAGGCCAATTTTGAAATGGACTTCCCACATGTGGAATTTAGGTACGGAAGGCCACTGCTCGACGACATAGTCAAACAGGAAATAGAAGAAAGTAAGGGATCCATCTGTTTTGTGGCTTGTGGTCATCCAGTAATGGTGGATGATTTGAGATACACCGTCAGTAAAAATTTGCACCCAAAGAAAAGAGTGGAGTTTTTTGAACAATTACAGGTGTGGGCCTAAATCAGGCCCGAAGCGGGACCGGAGCTTCCAGCAATAGTACATTGCAACTTGACATTCAATGGCCTTTGCCACTTAATATGACCCTTGTTTGATATTTATAATCCCTTGCAACTTTTTTTTTAACTCCTTTGCAACTTGAAAATTATCCTCGTAAGTAGCAACTATTTATGACCTTGCAACTTCATAATTGTTTCAACACGTTAATCACTTAATCTTATTCGCTCTGATCTATATTCCAACCACTAACATTTATCCTGTTTCAAATTGTTCCGCCGCATCGCACTGATTCTTGACGGAGGTAAAAATTTTGCGGCTTCCACTTATCACAATCTTTGCATTAATATATCAACTCTGAAAAAGAAGGAGCACTGATTACCGGTGAATCACGTTGCAAGTGTATTATGTTACTGTCCACCCTGTTCAATATCCTCAAGACAAGAATTGTCAGGGCAAGAAAACCCAGCTTCCCCAAGAAGTTCCCTTCATATATAAATACCCGAACTTTTCACACAACGCTTCCAAAACTTCACGGGCATGTTCATAAACCAAAACCAGGAGAAGAACTACACATCACATTCATCACAAAAGACGGGAACCAGATCCAGCTAGAGGCGGCTGCTGGCGATAACTTGATGGACATTGCCCAGGCCCACGGCTTGGATGTTGAAGGTGCTTGTGGAGGCTCTTGTGCATGTTCCACTTGTCACATGATCATCGACCCTGACTTTTATGATGAGGTTCCTGAGCCCAGTGATGATGAGAATGATATGTTGGATTTGGCTTTCGGGTTAACCGAAACATCTCGGTTGGGGTGTCAAATAGTGATGACGCCTGAGCTCGATGGGGTTCGAATTGCCTTACCGGCCATGACCCGTAACCTTCAAATGAAGGATTTCAACTAGACACAAGGCATTGTCTTCAGTTAAATTGTCTTTGGGGTATATCACCCACATTTACCCTTCGCTCCACCCAGTCGCAAAACACCAGAATTATGCTTAGATCTCATTGTTACCCAGCACCATATCACGGTTCTTCCGTATGTACATAGCACCTGTAAAATGACACCTTATACGATATTGAATATATTCATCTTCCACAAAAATCACACCAGAATCTCTTTTCGCATTGTTTATCTTTTGTAAACGGATCAGTGGTTTTTTTACGTGAATATGGATACGTCTTTAACACAAGACGACTCGTCGATGTTCAAACGACCCTTGTGCTCCATACACAACACGTTGGAGTCTGTGGGGGGGACAAAACGGCGATTATCGTACGAAAAGGAACCAGTTATTGAGACACATCCACAAGAGCCTGCTACTTTGAAATTAGCTAATTGTGAGGTGGCGACGCCAAGCGAGATGCACAACAAAGACGGTGCAGGCGTAGTAGATGGTAGTGACAGGCCAGGTCAAAATTCAGGATTGAATCTCACACAGATCAATAAATTGATGGGGATGAATAGTTTGTACAACGCCCAGAAGTCCAAGCCCTTGGAAGTGTTTGAGTTCGATAAGTCCAGTGTAATATCCCGGTCGAATATCGATAGAGAAATCGACTATCTTAACGATAGAAGTGGCAAGCTTGCAGTTGAACATAAGGCCTTATGTGACAGAGTTGATAACTTGGAGGAAGAGATTCGAGACCAAAAGAGAAATAACCAGAAGTCATCCATTAAAAATAGGGAGTTGCAGAGTTCGATTCTGATCAATGGGAGGAAACTCGAGAACCTCGAGGTCTCTATAACGAAGAACGTCATGAATAAAGAGGAGTTGATTAACTTCAAGATCAAACAATTCAACCAAAAGCTCAAATCCCAAATGGAAGAAATAAAATTTGCCTTGAAAGAAGAAGTTAGTCTGGCCAGATCCTTTAATGACGAAGAAATGACCCAGAAAATAGTGGATTTGGAAGAGAGAAAGAAAACTTTACATGACACTGTGAATAAGTTGGATCGACAGAGAGGAGAAACCATCGAACAAGAAAAAAAAACCATAGACAAGCAATTGGCTTTGAAACTAACAGAAACCACCGAGAAACTCAAAACAATAAAGAATCGGTTGAAGGAGGAGAATTCTGAATTACGCACACTAAAAGAAGAAGAAGCTGATCTACAAAAACAGCTAACAGCTGTCAAAACAGAAACAGAGAGTTTGGAGAGTTTGACGAACAGTCTTGAGGGGAGTTCAAATACTTATATGATCAGCAAGGCAAGTCTTTCGAACAGGTTGAAGGTTTTGGAGCGAAAAGAATTGAGTCTACAAGCCACAGAGGTGAAATGCACTGACAATTTGAATAAGACCATTCGTATATACAAAGACACCCAAAATAAGTTCAACAAGTCGGAAAACACGCTATTGGCTTTGGAAAATTCCATCTTTAATCTTGAAGGAAAACACCGTCTGTATGTCAACATAGCAACAGAGGATGTTGAGTTTGACAAATCAAGTATCAAAACCCTGACCAAATCATACAAGTTACATAAGGTATTAAATCATTACAACAATTCCCAGGTGGTGAATGAGTCAAAATTCTTTATAACAACCAGTGTTAAGAGTAAAACAGACACTTCGATAGTCTTGTATGGTGAGACAATGAATGGGTTGCAAAATGAGCTCATTTTAAAAGTTTATCAGGAAATACTTTCAAAGTATCCTCTGGCAACTCATTCTTGCACGGCAGTGGGCATTGATGATCAAGTATCAGATTTATTTGATTCCCGCAGGGTCATTGAAGGGTTCAACAAAAGTCAAGTCATGATTCTCGACGACGCCGAAGTTTTTGAGAAGATATTATCGGCACAGACACCATTTTATGGGGCCAAGTTATTTAACATTTATGTTGATAACTCCAGCAGACACTTCAACTTCAGAGTAGTGGATTTAACGGGTTTGTCTAAGAGAAAACAAGTTAGCCATCTGTTGATCTCTCCCATTATGGAGAAATTTCTTGATTCTCGGACATTCAACATCTGTCACTTAAAAGATGGTAACGACATTGATGAATTATTGAACCATTTGGAAATCTAATAAATGTATCAGTACAGAAAGAAGGTTCAACATGTGTATCAATACAAAATTAAAGAACTTAATAAATATGTGTATTAGTACAAAATTAAAATATCTAGAAGTACAGAGTTCATCAATATCAGATGGTCCTTCGTGTGTTGCTTCACATCTGGGAAACCAAGTCGTGTAGAACCCACTTTAACTCATCAGATGTTCCCACATGGCTAAGAGGTTTTACTGCTGGTTTTTCTTTGGTTTCATGATCATTATTGACACTGTCAATTTTCTTTTCGGGTTCAAGTTCAATAATAGGTTTAGGTGGTAATTCGTAGTCTACACCATCATGTGCATCATCATTTTTCAACATCACACTGCTCAATCTATATTTGGGTCCTGATGGGTCAATCAAATATGGGAACATTTCTAGCAGTTCGTACATGTCCTCAATATTCAAAGTCACCTTTCGTCTCTTTGAATAAGGTTCATCTTCATCATCGGAATCCCCTTGCACCTGAGACATGTTAATCTCAGTTGCAGATGCGTCTACGAACCCATTTGTTTTTTCGTGGAAAGATTCTTTTGCGGTCTGGATGGCCAGGGCCAAAAAGTCACTGTTGTTATACTTGTTCTCTCGATATCTGGCGACATCAACCGTAGATTCAACAATGTTTTTTAGGTATGAGTCTAATCCCAAAAGAATGACATCCAATACTTGAGGGTTAATGCTACCTGTCAAACCAGATTCTCTCATAATCATCAATATTCGTTTAGTCAAATCATCGTCATCAGGTAATTCGTGGGATTCTATGGCTATTGGCGTGTTTATACCATTCACCACATCCTGTTGCCATGCCACCAAGTTGTTCACTTGAAGTTGTTGTTGTTCCTTATCTTGAATCGATGGAATCTTGGGTAGTAAAGAATGTCTAGTCAATGTAATACCAGCATTGATTTTGTTCTTTTTACCTGACTCTCTTGTGATATTTCTGATTCTTCTACGTTCCTTTATGGGCAATCCCATAATATTCTGCTTGAACTTTTCGTATTGTGAAGACTTGACTGTTTTATTCTTTGACTTCTTGTTCCAAAAACTAGCAAATTCATTTTGGATATCAATAGGAATGTTCTTGAAGGCATTGGCAAAATTTAACAACAACAACTTGTTGTGATATTTTATAAGTCCTCCCTTCAATATTGGCACTATATTATCAACTAATTCGGTTCTACTAAGTTTCCCAATCAAAAATAGACTCAAGTTCTCGTGATATTTATCCCAATTGGGACCCAACTTCGTCTGCAATTCTCGTATCAACAGCTCCAACTCAGTTCTTTTGTTGGTGCTTGGAACCTTGCCATTTGTAACCACATTACCATTTGTATAATTTGACATTGGCTTCTTAGCAGAAGTAGATGTTAGAGATGTCGACCCCGACATTGTGTGGGGAATCTAGTGTGTAAAAACAGGGAATAAAGTGATGAAACAATAGTTTACACGCAGCTCACAAACCCAACCTGCCTATGATAGTTGCCTCAACGATTGATTGGTAAAGATAATCTGAGCAAAGTGTGCCAGAAGTCGGTGATTATAACAATTGTAAGTGCGTATTATTTTCCAACCGCGATCAAAAAACTCTGTTTTTCAGTTGCAAGCTAATGGTTTAAATATATGCATTAAGATCTATTAATTTCTCGTGGAGTTACTTTTCTGATACGGCAGATTCTTCCTCAAATGTTCCCTTGCCGTCATGATTGTAATATTGCATGAACACAAGGGCCAATGCCGTAAATATGCCCAATGCTGCAATTCCAACCCCAAAATAGAGGGAGTTTCTGTAGCTTTGAATGCTGCTGTTGGTCTTTTTATATGTTTCCACTTCGACATTACTAGCAATGCTCAAGAATAATGACACCAGGTAGTTTACCACCGTAAGTACCAAAGAACCGGCTATACCCTGATGTTTCTTTGGCAAATAGTCGGATAGTATTATGGACCCGGCTGCAAAACTCATATCCATTCCCCAGGTTAGTATGAGCATTTGTCCAAACGAAATTCTCCAATAGCTTTGGTTCACTGGCATTATGGAAAGCATGATGCACCCCACATTGAAGGCAACAGCAGATGCTAATAAGATGTATGATGGTTTAATTTTCTGAATGATAAAAGCAACTAATAAAGCAGCTATGATTCCAAACACAAGTAATGGAATATAAGTTAAGGAAGCATGAATTGGAGAGTATCCTCTTAATTCGAGAATGATTGTCCAATAGTAATATTGCCACACACCAAAACATCCCCATCCCAAAGCAATCGTTATCAATACGAGACCGATTTTGTAGTTGAATATTGTAGGGGGTAATAATGGATGACTGCACAATTGGGTTTCATAGATGAAAAAGCACACCACAAGCACCACCGATAAAATCAATAAGACTATGACGTAACTGGTTGACCAGCCCACCAATGGACCCTGGGTCAAGCTGAAATTCAACAATACCAATCCCATGATACCCATAATTGAACCCAAATAATCAAAGTTTTTCAACCCTTCACCATCGATGACATTGACGTTAGCAGGAATGCAGTATACCGAGAATATAAAGATAACACCACATAAAATAGCCAAGACGAAAAAACACCATGGCCATTGAGATAATTGGGCTATAATAGCTGCAAAAATAGCACCTAAAGTGGCGCCAGTGGGACCTGCAGCTCCAACAATGGAAAATGCCAAGTTCTTTCTGAATCCGTTGGGATAAATACTACCCAAAATACCCATTCCACAAGGCATCAATAATGCAAATCCGATTCCTTGAAGAGCTCTGCAAATGACATAGAATATCACGGAGTTGGCATAAAATGACAAGCCTGTCAAAAGGGAGGTGATGGTACACCACACCCAACCTATATTAAAGATCAATTTAAGACCAAAGATATCACCTAGCTTTCCTGAAATCATAATGAATGTCCCTACCGTCAAAGCAAATGATGACATAAACCATACTTTTATAGAAGGCTGGAGGGAAGTTTTGTCACTAAACGAGTCAAGGACCACGTCCATGGTACTTAGGGACATTGTGATGCAACCTTGACATAGCAACTGGGCCATGGACACGATAGTAATAATGGCAATTTCATGGTAAATTGACTTGAAACTGTAAAGTTGTTTAGCAGAAGTATTGATAACAGATTCTGACATTGTATAGTATTTAATTATCAGAAAAATACCATGGTGAAAAACCTTTGCATATTTATAGTTACCATGAATTTGTTGATGTGGCCGTTCTCACACCAGGGCCGGGACCCGCACACCCATACTTAAGAACCGGCATTCCGGTGTCACCATTTCGTCTCCGGTACCCTTAAAATGCATATGGCGGGAGTTTATAGCAAATAAACGGCTATAAGCAATGTAACAGAACCGGTGTCCCATAAGTCATCATTTTTACGTCATTATGCATGGTGGTTGACCATTGCTTCGGATTATTACTTCTCAAACACAGGTAATGACCGTAAAAACAGATCCGTTTGACTCACGAAATTGGGGTTGGTTATCCTTTCTTCCGGTTTGAAGTCAATGGGACTCAATGGGTTCAACGCCACGTTATTTAAATAGTAATTTGAATAAAGTTCCCATAAACTATTTTGAAGATTGTCAATAGAATTATCTGTGATCAATACAAACTTCAAATTGGACAATGTTTCCAAATAGTGGATCCTGAATGTCGAAGTAGAAAACGACTTCAAGCTGTTGTATGTGGGAGGCACCATAGAAGATGGATCGGTTATATCTCCCAATTTCGACGATATGTTCTTCAAGGAATATAACACGCCGAATAAAAGTTTAGACACGTCGGATTCGTTATCTATATTCACCTCCCCATCATTAGCTAATGAATATTTACGATGGTATACACAATTGCAGTGTCTATCAAAAATGTAAAATGAATAAAGCATAGTGTTGTACAGAAATCAAATGAGTATGTTTTATCTATGGTCGCGCACCTTTACACCAGAATTTCAATTAAACCTCCTTACACCACCGGCGAAAATATGCGATGAGGTAAAAATATCCTGAAATTGCAATCAAGTAAAAGCAGTAAAAAATAACAATTCAGTAAAAATGGAAGCTAAAGTAGTAACCTCTGGCTTGGCGCAAGTCGAGCCAAAGCAATAGTTCGGGTAATACAAAAGCACTGTGTGTATGGAGCCTTCTCTACCGCGCTTATGGCTAGGCCATAGATATGTAATTACAATACGATTGATGTATGGAGACAATTCGTAAGACTAGCCCTAAAGCCTTTTCGGGGCAAGTGCCGATCTTGTTATTTGCGCTTTTTTTTTTGCGCCTTGTCTCAGGTTTGCGTGTATCACGTATTCGCCCCACATTGGTTCTGCCGGACGAGTGAAAACTTTTCAAGCCAATAACAGACTTGGAAGCATACCCATATGACGAGCGAAGGTTCCCCTATGGCTGCCGAAAGTGCTCCCTCTATAGGACAGCCATAGTGCTCCATATGACAGACACATGTGTGGGGTTTTGAGTTGCTCTTAATTGCGCTCATTCCACAGTTCAGCTATATCGCAATCGGGCAAGAAATAGCGAGAGTGTGCAAGACAGAATGACACTGGTTGTGGCTGCTTGACAGTATAATTCGCACCATCTTGCACGCTGCAAATTTTGCGCCCCGCATGATACTTCTCCATCCCAACATAGTTAAACCCAGCCATTTACCTAAACTGGCTATGATTCTCTTATAAGTTGTGGCACGGTAATTACACTAAGTACTTAGGTGAGGAAAAATTTTCCATTGCAATGGTCATTCGTGTGACAGGCGGAGGTGTCCGCCACAGTTCGGGGCGAGTGATTTTTTTTCTCGAAAAATAACTACTAAAGTTGCTCTCAATAACCACCTGCTAACCACCACAATTTCGATGAGCAACTCCAGGCTAATATATAAATAAAGCCAATTCTCGCAATATTTCTCTACCCGTGTTTACCTGTATAAACATTTTTATTGTTAATTGTCTCCACTGTTACCAGTTCCCCTCATAAATAGGAGAATTGTTGCACCCACTCCGCCGGTTTTATACACGTTACCCATCTCGGGATTGAATTGACCATTTAAATACCATAGTTTCCCCATACTTTTTTTTCCAACTATGAATCAAGAATATTTCACTGACATAGCCAGTGTGAAAGATAAAGACTCCACTACATTTTTTTTGGAAATAGATGAAGATGAAGGTGTGTACAGTGATACCACCGAAGGAGATTTAGAGTTCACATACCACACAGATAACTTGTTTTACGAATGTCCTGTGTGCCAGGAATATAACTGCGTAAGGCATAATCACCAAAGTGTCAGGGCACCACAAGTGGACACGAATATACTGCAGTTTTTGAATAACAACAATATTCTCGACACATTGAAGGATTTGGACTTCAATAACAACTTGGACTCCAGCTACTTACAGTCCAACTACAAAAAATGGTTGATAAACTTATCACCAATGCATTAGTCATGATGGCTTTCTTTTTTGTCATTTGTTTTTTTTTATATGTTGGTTTGGGTGATTTTTTGGCTAGGGTAATCCTTTGGTTACGGTGCTACTTGGTTAGGGTATATAAAGTGTGGTTAAGGTATATAAAATACACGGTCTATGCTATTATGCTATCTAATGTACATGCTAGGTTTTATACTGCGACTTGACTTTGGTGGTCAAGTCAATTAATTGCTGCAAATTCTTTGGTAATGGTCTTCCCGAGCTCGTGCTTCTTTTTGCAGGTAATGTGAACTCATCTTGTGGTTTTTTGGGCGAGTTAAACGGAGTACTTTCTTCTATGATCTCTTTTCCGAATCCTCCCAAAATCGAATTGTTGGAATAATTCATCGTAGAGTCCAACATGGCTGAATTGTTCATGCGGCTAAGTGTTCTATTCGTGCCCAGGGTTCGGTTCCAATTGGGATTGAGTAACAGTTGGTTCAGCTGGTTCATCAGCTGGTTCATTATTGAATGGTTGTTTAAAAATGAGTATTTCTTTTCCAACTTGGCCATTTTAATCATTTGAACTTCTTTCCTTTTAAATTTGTCGTTACTTATTTGGCCCTTGATCTCCTTCAACATTGGTTCGGGTTTCTGCGTGTTTCTCTTCTTCTCTCCTCTGATACTGAGTTCCCCGTTAAAATTATTACTCAAACTCAATACACCTTCATTTATCATGGCATTAATACCGGTTTTACTCATGTCACAAACAACCACTTGCTTTATGATATCAGGAAATTGTTTTTGGAACTGCCTAATAGTAAGATGATCTTCGATCATATTCTGGCTCATTTGGGAGCTGGTGACATCCCAATATACTATTAGAATTTGGACCTTGTAGTCACCATATTTGTAAATAAACTCAAGGATCTTTTTCAATATCATGGAATCCCGCTTCAATTTGGCGTTAATATCCTTAAACTTTTTCAAGTCATCTTCACATCTCATGCCACATTCACATACCACAAATGGAAGGTTTTTGAAAAAGTCTTTATTCAACTTGGTTCTGTCTGGTAAACTTACCAACAGAAGATTGATTTTATCCAGGTCAATTGTACCCTCGTAAATTCCTTTCTCCTTATTGGCTTTCATGTTCAACTTATTGACCAACCACCTACTGTAATTCAACTTGAAGTTTTCAATCAAAACTAGAAATTTAATATCGATTCGCTCAACCGAAATATTGATCAGTAGATTAGCATTCAACCGATCCACAAACTGTCTAAAGTTAATAGGCTCCCACAACTTCTCAATTTCACTCCTTTTGTCAACTATTTCATCAATACTGGTTTCATTCCAAACATGGCGACGTTTGCTGCCGGCCGATGACGTTCCTGATAACTGTCTTCTCAAACCATTTGGTGTTCCGAACTTTATTTCCCCCAACTCTTCTTGTCTTTTTCTTTTCAACTGCTGCCTTTTCTGATACTTTCCACCAACTGCTTTGATTTTCTTAATATACTTGAGTTTCAATGTCTTTTTATGATGATATTGGGCTTTGTTTTCAAGAATTGACTTGAATACAATTTCACTAATGAACGCTTCGTACAATTCTGCACTGAATAGATTTATAATTCGGGACCGTTCTCTTCTATCGTTTTCATGTTTTATCAATTTTCGTAAGAATTTTTCTAACTCCTCGTCTATTGTTTCAGACAATACAGACTCCACTAGTGTTTTGATTGCTCCGTTAAAGTGTGGAGAATCTTTGAGATAGGGTTTGACTTCCTTTGGAGCTGTAATTATGGATTTAACCGGCTTCTCTGTCACTGGTTTGGATACTAAATTCGGTGCAGGTTCAGGGAATGTCTTCTTCGGTGCTAACTCTTTTGGGGGCTCAACCAGACCAATATTAAATAGATTGCTTGAGTTGAAAGAGGCTTGTGGCTTGAAGTTGAAAGAAGTTTTGGATGTGGGTTCTTTTGCAGCCCTGAAAGAAGTCTCAATAGCCGCAGGTTCTTTGGCGTCCAACTCAAACCGTAAGTGTTTTGTGTCTTCATTCCTCGCCTCAGCAGCTGGTTTGTTAGGAAGGACACTCTGACTGATCGGTCCACCACTTACTGCTGGTTGACTTGAGTGATTAAACCCACTGGCTGCAAATCCAGGAGCATTGGAACTACTTGAAGCAGTGAACCCACTGCCAACTGGCTTACTCATAAAATCAGCTAGCGAACCAGCCTTTATATCTGTAACCTTTTTCTGGTTCTGCTGCAAAATTTTCAAATCATCGACACTTTTCAAGCGTAAGTCGTCATTTGGTTTCCCACAATTGATAAAGTCTGCATACTTCTTGTTGATTTTCTTGTCCAATTGTTTAGTATAAGGTTGTGGTGGTTTAGGTTTCTCATGTGT
Organism: Yamadazyma trypodendri; assembly: GCA_030572515.1. Taxonomy (NCBI): domain Eukaryota; kingdom Fungi; phylum Ascomycota; class Pichiomycetes; order Serinales; family Debaryomycetaceae; genus Yamadazyma; species Yamadazyma trypodendri. The sequence goes on along the minus strand of JAJMAI010000014.1, from coordinate 2,705 downwards.
GGAATTGATCTTATACTTATTCTCCAACTTTTCCTTGTTGACCAAATCCACTAAAATTACCCCATTGTCGTTGATAATATCAATCTCATAGTATTGCAAATATTTCACCAACTCGTCGATCGAATTGAACCCAAGCATTGATTTCATGGTCTCGGCATCGTAGGCCTTACCCTTGGTGTGATAACTTCTGGTCATTGCCTTGACCGCATAGAACCTGATCTCATTGAATTGAGTTTCTAATAAACACGATAAAAGGAACGGAGTGGATTCGTGGTACACTAACCGGAAGAACTCCACAAATAAATTAAAGCTTCCTATACTGTTCTTAAACCCTCTTTCCACTAGATTATTTTGGGAAGTCAAATTCCTAATTTTTATGGCTAGTTGAACTAGTTCATCTTGTAGTATATAATTTGGTAAGTTTTGGATCTCTCTTTCAATTTCACTTTCTCGTAAATGGCTCAACAAGTAATATGCTCTGAATTCTGGTTCATTGGGACAGTATCCACCATGGTTCCGAACGTCCTGATAGATTTCTATCAAGGTCTGCAACGCCTTATTAAATTGTTCCAATTCCTGTTGTTGGGAATAATCCACCTCGCTTCCTGCCATAATATGCAACGATATCAAATGAATTCGAACAATTTTCTCATTACAATCAATTGCCTCCGGACCGTAGTAGTTTTGGTAGGTGAAATCCTGTCTGATAGACCTGGTTCTATCCCAAATGAAAGAATGGGCTTCAGGTAATTGAGGAACCATATTTTCGATTAAATAGTCCAAACTCTTGCTCAACATGAAAGGTGGTCTTACTTCTGATGGTAGTGGTGGTGGCTGGCCAGCAGCAGGTCTTGAAAACGCTTTTACAGCCATTGTCTTGGAGATTTTGTTAGTCACTGGATCTTTTTCCAATTTTTTGACGTTATTTTCCAAAGCTCTTCGAACTCTTTCAAATGTAGGACACATGTCGAGACATGTCCCTTGAAATAATATAGCATCGTTCAAGTCTTTTCTTATATTCTCAGCATCTACCAAACCCAAATCCTCCATTCTTTTACGTTCAACTTCTCTCATTTTCTGAAACTCTTCATATAAGCCTTGGAAATCAGATCCATTATTCTGTGCTTCCATTTGATTCATCTTTTCCTGGTTTTGTTTATCCCAGGCATTTTGCGTGAACGGTATAGGACTTATAAGACGAGGCTGTATTTGCAAATACTTGGGGACCTCTCGAACCTGTATGACCTTGGGTTCAAATCCTAGACTCTGGGCATTTACTATTAATGGGCCTGTGAGTTGTATTTCTTGTGGTGAATGACTCTGGTACTTGGTGTTGGTTTTCGGTATCACTCGGGCCTCCGGTAATGTATCTATCTCGTCGATTTCTATCACATTGGCCCCATTATGCTTACCGTTGCTGTTGTTCTTATCGAATTTCTTTCGATTCTTTTGAAATGCATTTTTATTACCATGACTGTTGCTTGGTGCATCGTTGGTTTTGCTCTTATTTCCTTTGGAAAAATGCTTGTTCAACGTCTTCTTCCTGTTTGTGCCATTACTTCCCGAACTATTACCATTATTCACAAAGTTGGCATTATTTCGTTTATCACCAAACCCAGAACTTTTGTGGCTATTAAACTGCCCTGAATTCGGTACCGCTGGATTGCCTCCAAACGCAGACATCACTGGTGCTATCGAATCTCAAAGGTTAATTGAGGGAAGATGGGATGGTAAAGAAACGTTAATGTAGAGTGTTTTCGATTTCGCGATATAGTCTGAGATGGTCAAAATAACAAAATAGTTACGAGAGATACTGACGGCAAATTACCTGAATTCACAAATACAGAGACAATCCAGTCAAAACTGATGAGTTAGTTTTTATTGACGTAAAAACCCGTAATTTAAATATTAACATAAATTATGACATTGTACAAGGTTATCTTGAGATTTATTCGGATTTTTCAGCACGAGCCTTAGCCAAGGTTTTAGCAGTACCGTGTAAAGCGTATCTGTGGTTTCTACGGAACTTAGCATCAACACCTTTTAAAGATGGGTATCTGTTGGTCTTAGGCTTTTTAATACCGTTTCTGTGAGCCTTTTTGGTTTGGTTATGGGCGGTGTGATTCTTGGATTTAGACATCTAGAGTTGTTAGTAGTTGTCGAAGATGACGAAGTGAATTGGGCTTGCTGGTTATGAATGCTTGGGGCCTGGGTATCTTTCTCATTTGTGTACATTTGTGTACATTTGTGTTGTTTGATCAACTCATAAACGATTGGAGATGGCTTCTATTTGTAAACGGGGGTCTAAAACAGGTACTCGTATTTGTGTAATTTAATCGGACAATTGTGAGGTGTCACATTCAACATCAATATTGGGCTACTTCTTTGTTAACTCATGTAACATACCTTGTATAATTAACTATAATAAATTATTATGAAAATTAATTTCAACCACTTTTAATTCCTCACTTGCCTCATTAAAAATTTTCAGCGATCGTCGTGCGAACTTCAAACGTCACAGGGCTATAGCCCTGGTTTTGTGCTTCCTTTAATTATCCTCTCGTCGATTCCATCTCTAACATTACCAATATTTATTAAGAATACACACCATTTAGTTAGTAGGCACTTCAGCTTGTCTGGCTCTCTTTGCGGCCTTGACAACAGCTTTGGCACCTAAAATACCACCACCCCAGTGTTTTCTGTTT